>VZSC01001170.1:234406-266191 GCA_013398225.1 Steatornis caripensis
TGCGACCCTGCGGTGGGGAGGAGCGGGTCGGACAGGTGACCCAAAACTGACCAAAGGGAGTATTCCATCCCGTACATGTCATACTTGGTATAAAGCTGAGGGATCACGAGGGTCACACTCTCTTCTATGGCCGGCGTCCGAGAAGGACTCTGTCCGATTCTTCTGCCTTTGATCCCGATCCCTGCATTCCTGAATCCAGCTCCTGCCTGCTGCTGCTGAGTACAGTCTGGGACTTTCTCGGGGTGTGCCCTGCAGCGTCCGGGTGACGTATTGGTCATCGGGAAGGGGGAAGCTCAATATTGTTTTTGTATATATTTGTATATATTTCATTATTGTTTTTTCCTATTATTATTACACATTATTATTGTAGTTAGATTAAAGCTGTTTTAATTTTTTTCCCCAACCCATAAGTCTCTTTCCCTTTTCTCTTTCTCCCACTTTTGGGGAGGGAGGAGGTTAACAAAGAGCATCTGCCGTCTGTTTAATAGCCAGCTTAGACTTAAACCATGACAACTTCCTAACCAGTGTATTAACTAAAGCGTGTCTCTTTTTTGGAAGATGCTCTGTCTCAATTAAAAGACGTCATGGCCGTATCAGTGATGTTTCCCAAATGAGATTGAATTCTCTGGTTTGTTTCATTTTGGAGCCCTTTTCTGCACTCCTGTGACTTCTCAGTGTCCTTCTCAAAATGCTGACACCAACATGGAACCTAACATTCCCATATGAGTCTCTTCTATGGCCAAGGTTAAAAATCTTTCCTTTTTTTTAATGTACCATATGTTGCATGTACTGGGACCATACAAGTTCTTCCAGCTTCTTGCTATCAGCGGTAGTTGTAGGAATAAATGAAGCACATGCAAACAGAATTTAGACATTACATTTCAGGTCATCACGTTTAGCTGCATCTTTAAAATTTCTGAAGAGAATAAATTATACCGATTGACTGACATCAAATGAAAAATTTGTTCCGGATCATCATAAGGATGTATGCGATCGCAGGTTTTTTTCTTCAGTACGGGACTTATTTTGCCAAGTAAGATGTTTAACTAGAATGACAATGATTTTACTCTTCAAATAGTCAAAATTGTTCAAATTCAGCACCTGTAGTTTCAAGACATACTGTGTAATCTCTCAGCATTCTATTTCATGTTTATTTATGATCGCGTGCATGTTATGCCCCCAAAATGCTGAAGCCATCTCATTTTAGTTTTCTTCGACGTATGCAAACCGTTCAATTTAAAAAGAAGATGCAGTGCACTTTTACCACACAACCTGTCTAATGTTTCCCCTTCTCCTTAGAGGGTTTGTATCACTTTTTTTGGTGTAGCCTTCATTGTATACAGCTGCCAAGATCATCTGGGTGTCTTAAGTCAAGCTGGGAGAAAGGGTAGTAACTGCAAGTAAACTAGAAGACTGAACGACTAACTGATCAGATGCTTAGATACTGCCGAAATGAACAACTTGCAATTTTTGCTTTAAAGGGCTGTTTAACATTAAATCAAGTTTGGGACAATGTGCAGTTTGCAATCTTTGTTGCTCCACATCCTCTGAGAACGTAGCTCATATCCCAAAGGAAAACCTGTTTGTCACATCAAGTGAGCTTGTTTCTCACCTTACCTAATTCTTTATTTTTAAACGTTTTCAGATTGCAATGTGTGGGTTTGGTTTACTTTTTCTGTAAAGGCAACAAAGAGATTTTGTGTTTAAAATTTGAAGACATCAGATACAATTTCTTCGAAAATAGAAAGCTTGAAGGGGGTTGCCCGTCTTTCTTATTTTTAACATAAAATTGCTTTGAGCCTTTCCCTGGCACGGCAACTGTAGCAATTATTCTAATATTCAAAAGTGCTTCTGTTACCTTCAAAATATTCAAAAGTGCTTCCGTTATCTTCCTCAGAGCTTTGATTTATTCTGGATACTTTCACCATACTGAAATCAGTTTTCCTCCCTCCAATTATGTACTGGAGATCTTAATTTTGTTGACAAATGTGGGATCAAGCAGGTGCTCCAGTCCTTACTTCAGGAATAATTCCCACAGCACTGACAGACATCTTGGCCAGGTAGGGAACTGTAGGATACGGTGCAGGAAACACAGGAAACGAACAGTCAGCTCTGCAGCAAGTCAAGAGTGCTGTTTGCAGGCCCCACCCATCTATGGATGCCAACCTGGCTGGTGGGGGTGGATGCTGGTAGCAGCGCTCCCGAAGTGATCCGCCAGATCAGTTTTCAGGTTCTTTGTATATATTTTTCCCTTTTGCCACCAATGATAGTCTGCACTGGTTCAGATAGTCATACCCTCAGAAGATGGTAGTGCTTTGGCTTTATCTCTATATAGGGCTAAAATGCTGCCTTCGTAGGGGAAGATGAGGCCGCCTTTCACTGCTTAACTGGAAAATGGTACACTAAGTTTAAAAGGTGATTAAAACAGCACTGTCACTTTTAAATACTGGAGTTTTAATACTTTGAATCTCCAAAGCCACTGTTTCTTTTTATATAGTTTTCCAGTTTTTTCCCCTGTCTTGCACCTAGATTCCTCAGAAACAAGAGGCAAAACAGGTGTTCATCGTAAAGAAAATCTGGTGAAACAAGCTGACAGATCCTGCTACAATGGATGCTCAGTACCTCGCAGGAGACCACTGAAAGGATCACCCAGAGTGAAACTTTGGAACACAAACCCCATTCTGATTACAGTAGCATTGACTGCATTTAAGTTTACTGTCTGTTAGGGAACAATTCTCTTTTAAGCAAATAAATGGAAAACCTCTTTGAAATCATCATATTCTAAAATACAGCTTTTGTTATTATTTCTTAATTTCTGCAATACTGCAATTTACTTGTTTTTATAACATTGCCTGGCTTCATTTCTTCCTAGAGCTGGTTTACTATTTTATCAGTGACTTTTTCTGACACAGATGTTACCGATACAGCATTAGAAGCCACAAAGTGTAATTGTTGCATGTGAAATTTTCACTAAATCTGAAAGTGTACTTCTGTACTTCCGTCTTCATATCTTGACCTATTGTGCAAATGCATACTGATCTTCACAAGTGCTTTTCTAAATCTGTTCCTTACCCTGCGTTTTTTAGTAATTTTCTTCTAGAGCAAAGAAGACCCTGGATTTCATCTCCTTCCTACATAAATGTATAAGCTTCAGCTTTTAAAGAAAACCTAATGCCTATTCTGAAAAAGGTATCTAGACTTAGTAGTTTAGTATTGTTTTCTGCATAAAGAATGAAGGGAGTTTGTTGCACTAGTGTCATCTTAAATTGTTGTAATTCTGGATTTAAATAGTTTTATGCAATGAAGACATTCAACAACATGGGTTTAAAGTGTCATAACTCATTTTAAAGGCAGTCTTTGCAATGGGAGGAGTTTATAGCATGACAGATTTTTTTGTATTGTTTTGGAACCCACCTAAGAAAGTCTCACATGTGACTGCAGCCTGTGAAGCTTAAACACATGTCAGTAATGTTGGTCAGATTCTTTCAATAGAGCAACAAGTTTGATTTTGTAGGGATAAAGTGATGTTAACTGAGATTTAATAGTAATTGGAAAGCACTAGCTGTATAGCTTGATAAGCTTCTTTATTCAAATAGAGACATAACTTTTACAGAAGAGTCAAACACTCATTTGAAGACAAAGGATTCTTTAATATGAAGGGGAGATATCAGTATTTGACTAGCTGTGCCAGACAATGGAGTCACACGTTAGCAAACAATCTGAAATTATTTCTGAAAATGATGAATCTATAGTTTGACAGTTGGAACCACAGTTGTAGCAGTAGACACAGTTACAACCTTTTCTGCATGTTCTCCTCACTCACCACGTGGGGTACAACCACCTCAAAGAAAATGCAACCTCATTTTATTCACCATGACTGTTACCTGATGGATTCCTGATATAAAAAGCGCCCTTTGACTTGATTTTTGTATTTCAGCAATGAAAGAGTTCTTAACCCTCATTCTCTAAAGAGGCAGTAGATATGTCTAAGATTCCATGTTAAGGCACAATTTACGCGGAACAAATTGATGCAGTCATACTACATATTGTAAGATATTTAAACTGTGAAATATCAGTAAAAGTCCTTAGGACACAGCAAAAGATTTTAAATACAGTAGAGTGGCAGTTGACTCAATCATCGGTCACGGGGCTGCATATTCAGTTCTTACCTTTGCTCTCCAATTGTGTATTAACTTTTACAAACAAGGGCGTACATTTTATGTGCTAAAACATAGCTAGTCTTAGATTTGACAGAAGCAACCCATCAGGTACTGACCACTGGAAAATTCTTTCAAAAACTACAATTTTTATTTCTGAAATCCAGCTCTCGTTTCCTAAGCTCCACAGGGTTAAACAAAGGAAAACATTTTCCAAACAATACCTGCAAAAAGTAAAATGTTCTGTTCCAGCATCCAAGTAAGTACGAAAATGCTTCTGTATAGGTTACAGAACAGCTAAGTTCCCCGTGCTCCCTCTGTCAACATATTCTTACACCAGAAACCCTGTAATAATACTCTAGAACATCGACAGAATGAAATTTTAGCTTTTTGAAGAGGAAAAAAAAGAGACAGGAATTTTTATTTCTAATCTCCATCCCACCTTCCCAGCATGGTGGCATTGTTATTTCTAGTTAAGTGAGGGTGTAGCTTACCTATATATTGAGGATTTTGTTGGATAGGGTCTGCTAAAAGTGACTGTTATTTCTAGTTTTTCAATAGTTTCTCTTGAAATAGTTCTGCCAATTTTTAATTGCAACTTCTTTACATTTTACGTAACTATCAGGATTTAAAAATTTATTGTAAAGCAGCAGCAGCAAAAAAAAATAGATAAAGTAGACTTCTGCTTGTGTGGCATCAATTAAGCTAATAAAGAATATTATAATCAAGGCATCTTTTCTACAGGTAATTCTAAGAATTACTAGTAAGAATGATTATTAATAAGAACAGGTATAAGATTTGCCTTATGATTAAATTCCATACTAGACACAGCTTTAAAATTTAAATATTCCTAATTTTCTATTGCCATAATTTTCTTTCCATTTGAGCACAGCTTTAGTAAATAAAAATATATGCACAAGTATTTTCTTCTGGTCTGTCATACTAACATGTATAACTAATACAAAATGTAAAAAGAAAACAAGTATTTTAAATGTACATAACATACTTAAATAATTTCAATATATTTGCATTTCGTTCCTTACAAACCTTTTGTTTATAAAAAAAAAGTTTTATAAATATATTTTAGCTTCCAGTGAAAGTATCAGGGGGACAGTTGCCAATGATGAACTTACTAGAAAATAGAATTTTAGAATCTAGATATTCAAAACCATCTAAACGAAACATTAGTAAACATCCTTGTACTGCTATTAAAGCACAATAATTAACAGATGGAAAACATAATCTAAGCACTTTTTAAATTTTACTTTTGCTATAGAATCCTGTGTGTAAAAATCAGTTAAAAATTAAAAGGGGGACACAATGTGTGAAACAGCCACAGGATTCCAGTCATTCTAAAAACAGGTTGCAGTGGCTATCAATAAAGTCGTTCTATTATTACGTATTTGAAAGTGTGTTTATGGATTTCACAGTTTGTTATCAGTATTTTGGTAATGTGCAGATAGTTGCTTACTTCCTTTACAAGGCATCTGTTTACACAGAGTTGACTCAAACATGTCTGTGTTGTCTGACACCACTACTCTTATTTAAAAAAAGACATGGCTGTCTATGAAGTTAGGACTGTTTTTTTTTTCTTTGGATTCTCAAATAACTTTTTCTTTGGGTTATCAACAAACACTTGTATAGAAATCCTTTTCTTGTTTTTGTTTTACAATTTTCAAAAGTCCAAGTAATTGCCTTTCAGGAGGAATCAACTGCCATCTTTCTGTCCTTTGATAATCAAGGTTAAATCAGTGTTATCTCCCAGAGTGTTATTTTAAGCACTACAAAGTACAGAGGAAAACAATTCATCAAAATGGGTTAAGTCGTATTCCTGTTCCTAGTGGTGAAAAAGGATTCACTTTGGCCCACATCAAAGCATCATTCAGTGAAATAGCAGATTTTCCATCTTCGAGGAAGAACACTGGACCCTGTACGGCAAAAATATTTGGGGAGGAAAAGAAAATGAAAGTACACATGTATTGTGTAAAGGCTACCACAACAGAGAGCACATTTTATCTAAGACAGATATGAAAATCTGATATATAACTATCATCTACGTTTGTGCAAAAATTGTACCCCACCAACTTAAAACTTTGATAAGTTACGCATTATAATTTGAGTGAACTTGTTACGTTCCAAAATCTGGAGACCCAGTGTTTCATAATCTTTAATTTTTTAGTTTGATTTTTAGTAATTGCGATATTTTATATATGTTTGTCAATCATTCCAGAGTTAAATTTAGCCTGAATTAGAGTCTGAGGTAACAAGTTTTTTTCCTTCAGAATACTGTACATATTTCATTGTGTCTGTTGTTATCTGTGCTGATCTGTGTGTTTCCCCATCTACAAAAAAACCAGTATAATGCCTCCATGAATTATTTGAAAACATGGAGTCTACATGCAGTCTACAGAATAATTTCAAATGTTCATTATGAAAGACATGAAGGACAAAATACTAATTTATCTGGTGGAACAAGAGCTATTCACTAATTTCTCCATTTGACAAAATATGATCTCAAAGCTGTAATTCAGTGTAAGTGCCTTCTTAAGGAGTCATGCTCTCTTAACTTGCAACTTAAAACTTGTAAACCCAAGCAATTAGGCTATGCTACCTTAATATTAACTAAGTGATTTGTGAGCTGCTCTCCATGCCTAAAGCAATGACTCATAATGTTCACTACCCCAGAAATAAGAATGTTGTAGGTGACAGCTGGTGACACCGTATTTGCTATTCTTGTGGAATGGATTATAACAAAACAATGGCAGCTTTACGTGGCTGTTTGTTAGCAGATGTTGAGAGTGTAGCCATAGCCAGAGACAGCTGATCTAATGCGGAAGTGTTGGCATCGAGTTTTTTTAGACTTGATGGCGTGCAGTAGTGAATTTGGTTTACCTCAAAAAATCCCGCTAGCATTTTGCAGTCTCCCAATTTCTGATGCAAAACTATCCCTCTTCATCCCTGAACAACCCTGTTCCTCTTTGGGCTGGCATCTTGCATGGGACAGGGGAAACAGACTCAGCCTCATGTAAGAGAGTAAATTCACGCTGAGGCACTGTCTGGAGATAGGAGCCTGAGACTAGTGTTTTCGGGCACTCTCAATTTCCCCTTTATGGAAATAACAACATATACCAAAGAGGTGTTATAAGGATGTTTTGATCATAAAGGTCTATGTGAGTGATGAATACATATATTTGAATATTTAGTCTTTTAGTATCTGGTTTTAATTAATCATGAATTACAAGTTTTATAGCATGCATTTCCATAGTGATAAATACTAAAACCAGAATAATTTTAATATGTGGTTGAAGATAAATAATTTCCTGTTTTTTATTCAAGCTGTGGTGAAGTAGTAAGCAATAAGTTACATGCACTTTACACAGAACTTTTGGCAAAGGAAATCTGTCTTTCCCATGGAAATTAAAACGTTTTGGATTGGGAAACTGGGCAATTACTTGATTGGACACGTCTATATATAGGCTTTCCTATATAGAAGATGTCCGCACTTGTCCTCGTTAACTTCTGCTACTGTGAAAACAGGGAAAACATTTTTCCTCCCAAATGATGGGAGGGACCTTAGATTTATGGCAATGTCACAACTAGTCAGTGCTATCACTGAGAAAGGACACCTCAGCTCTCTGAAACCGTACCTGTATCCTTAGCCCTGTCAAGCAAGAGATGTGAACATCTGAATGACTAGGAAGATTTGACCCAGTGACATAGTCTGGCCCGACCATTCCTTTCAGAGGCTCCTCTTGTATTCGTGATAGGAGCACTGAATACACTGCTCTCTGCGATTCGGATGGCAGGGTGCATGGCAATTCATCAGCAGGCCTATGAACAAAAGACACTTGTTTTTCAACTATACATCTTAATTTGTGTCAGAAATTAAGAGCCACAAAGTACTAATTTTTTTCATTCATATTCAGATTTTACAGATTCATTTTTCAGATTCAGAAAATAAATACTGTATTTACTACTAAACATTTAAATACTAGCAATCTAATTCATGGTAATTTTATTTTTCCACCTACTTGTTTAATTGAGTACAAGCTCTCCATGCGTCTAGTTCCTCAGATAGCTGATCAATTTTCAAAGGTACAGATACTTCACGTCTTTTTAAAAGCTGACTGAAAAGGAATGCAAGTAATTAAAGTCCAAATTAATTCTGGCAACGAATATTTTCTTAAAACAAGACAGGAGTAATATAAAAGTATGTTTGATTGGATATGCAAATAACTTTATGGAAATAAATCGATCCTTCATGATAATCACTATATTAAACCTTAGAAACATTCAATTAGTAGATAGAAAAGTATACCGTTTCATTTAAGTTTGATTTTAATTATCCCAATTTACACCTTCTTATTTAAGATTCTCTTTAATTAGCTCTATTTTTTTCTTTATATTTCAAGGCTATACGCATTCTTATTTCTTAATAATAACATTACTAAAATTAAGGTCCAATTTTGCCTATATATAGTAGATATGATAAAAATACAGTTAAGTGTAACATCGTTCAACACATGCTCTGGGACAGCCTTCTTTCACCTGCTTACTTGTAGAAAACACTTTCAAAACTTTTGCAGTGGCTGTATTTTTTATTTATCAAAATATAATACATGAGACAATTACTACCTGGACTAATTCAGCAAATTTCCATTTGTGTTGGGATGCATTCAAAATGTCCAGCTTAAGCATATAAGTGTCTAGTTTAAGATGGGCTGGAATCTAAAAACCTATGAATCCTGAAAATACTGGGCAATCTGAGAAAAAACAACATAGAACAGTATGGTTCTGTGGTTCTTTAAATACCAGGAAAACTTAAAGCTTGACAACCACAGTATCACAACGGAGTCTCAAATGTGGCTTGTTACTATAATTGATAACAATTAATAAATAATTCATTTTCATATAAGAATAGCTCTTCTGTAAATCTTATATTTCATTGTTGTTTTCCATACAAGTCTGGTGGCTCAGAACAAAAAACAAACCCCACACACAGTCCTTTTCCCTTTCCCTATCCTCTCACCGAGTGTCAGAGATGAGGATGGCTAAGAGGAAAGGAGTGCTGTTGAGACATCTGATGGAGAGGAGTCGAAAAGGGGCAAACACACAGATCTAAGACATGTTAAATTTATGTTGTTTAATTATCCTTGGTAGGCAATTCTGAAACAATATCAGGAGGTGTAGGAAAGCTCACAATTCTAGTAAGGTTTGAAAGGACTGGACAACATTTATTCTTGATGAAGAGATAAATGAGCTGAAATTGTTAGCAAAGTTACAGTGGTAATTGTTAGCAAAGTACAGTGGTTGGTTAGAGCAGCTAGCGCAGCAATAACAGCTAGAACAATGCCAAGGCAGCATGTACGATGAAATCAGTGACACATTGGAGCTGGCCTTGCTACCCAGCAAGTCAGGTGACAAAACCAAAAGGATTTGACAGCCTCAAATTGTGAGGGAGAAATGGAAATTAGTCCTCTGGATAGTAGTATCGTTACCAAACCAAACAGGAAGAATAAACAATCGTCGTTATACTCTGAGGAAAGAATACTGAAGTATTGTATGTAAGCCTGTTTTATTTACCAGATGAGATAAAGATTATTGATCTTAAATCTTTCTCCTTGCAAGTTCAAGTTGGTCAGTTCAAGTCCAAGTGGGGCAGGTCAAGTCAAGTGTATCAAGACAGTCAGGTCAAGTAGGGTCAAGTGGGTTGGGCTAAGCTGGATTGGGCTGGGTTAAGCCAAGCCTAGTCAAGTCAAGCCAAGCCAAGCCAAGCCAAGCCAAGCCAAGCCATGTGAAGTGAGTGAGGTTAAGTCAAGTGGGTGAGGTCAAGTCAAAGTCAATTGGGTCAGTCTGAGCTGGTTCAAGTCACCCAAGTCAGTCAAGTCTAGTCAAGTGGGCCTAGTCAGGTTAGATAAAGTCAGGTGACTGGTTGGGGTTGAGCCGGGCCAAGTGAGCAGACCAGGCCAGATTCGATCAAGTGTGCCAAGTCAAGTATATTAATACCTGGGAATAGTAGCTCACTGAGTAACAGAAGGTCAAGCCAGATTTCTTAGTGGGAATCAAGCTAGTGTTCAGTCATGACTTTAAATTCAAAGCTTGTCCTTGTTGCTACTGAGCAAGTATTGGCAAGTGGTCTACACATAGATACAAAATTAGAACTGTTACTGTCCACATATAATAATGCATGGAAGTAATGCTGAATACTCACCTACTTCTAAAAGTTGTTTTTTCTTACAGATCTAAGAGTTTGACTGAAATCCTGGATTCATAAGTTGTTACATTACCTCAGAAATGTCTACGTGTATAATGGATAAAGAAAGTAAAGAAGGTTCTATATGTGGGCATAGGTATACCTGTATAAATTTAGAACAGAACTGGAAACTCAGATTTTTTTTTTTTTTGTGGGGAGGGGAAGTGGGGACATTGTATGGCATACACCATAAAACAGACTGAGATTTCTCAGTGTTACTGAAAACATAATATTACCTTGTATACTCATAAAGCGCAGGTACAATGCTATTGTACTGTCTTCTGATAGCAAGTAAAGCACCAATGTAACCACACAAAATCAGCAACTCATTCCGAAGTCTATAGATAGACAAGTATTAATCATAAACAATAACAAGCATTTGCAAAATCATTAAACAAATTCATATTCAAATTATAATTTAAAAACCCAATTCATCCATCTTTTGTGGAGAATATGTTGATTATGCTTACTTTCTATGTGATGTAATTGTTAAAACAGACTCCCATCTGCTTTATACTGATCTCAAATATTAAATTTTAAATAGCATGTACAACACATAGTTATTAAGCACAATCGTGTTACAAAGTTAGAAAAAACAATGTCACTCAGATCTTTTAATGTGATAAAACTCTAAGTGTAAATCAAATTGCTCCATATATTAATACGGGCTTCAGTTTCGCCAAGTTTCCCCACAGGCCACAGACGAGTTAAGCTTTTTGTTCCTTTTAGTTCTTCACACGTACACCCGTGCAGACACTCAGGCCTAGCTGCAACCACCTGTCATAAAGGTGAACCACAGCTATCCAACAATTAGAGTTAATTCTGAGAGTGACAGCTCAAATTTCCTTAACACTTTGACATAAAACCCCATACCATGTGTGTGGTACCACTGCTCTTTTTCTTCAGGAAACTGAAACCGGAGCTGATCAAAGTGAGATTCTTCAAATAAAACCAACATTAATTCACCCATTGTAAATGTCCCACAGAGAAAGAAGCAGTAAAATATCTTTGTTCTTCTTGCTAAACCTTGAAAATTTAGGAAAATCCCACATTCCATTCTCCAGATTGGGAACTAGTCTGCTTGTTGCAATTTTTTTGTACCCCTCTTCTGGTAAACAAAAAATGATACTAACAGTGTGAACCTATTTTTTTTTAATTTCAAAAGTTTCCTTTAATGAAACTTCCATTTTTGTAAGTAAGGGAAATATACTCACTCACTACATTTATGCCACATTAATCGTTCAGTGCGTATGTAACTTAGAAGATCAAGATACGGACAGACTGAATCCAAAGTCCAATCTGAGCCACAAAGTTGTTCTGTTGAAAAATAGAAACAAAAAAATCTCAAGAGGCAAGCTATACAAATGACTTACGCTTTATAAGGTTTCTTCCACCAAGCACCTACCTTTCACATACTGAATGCCTATAGGGAGAGCCTTTTCAGGTTCTGTGCTTAACAGATAATACTTTATAGTTTCAAATATATCCCCATCTGCCTGAATTGTCTCTGCCAATCGCATACATTCTTCTACATCAGGAAGATTACACTGGAAAACAAAGATTTTGCCAAAGAATTATTGCAATGTTCAAACAATTATCTAAGATACAGAGAAATACTGAAGTTTGCACATAACAAGATCAAACGCTGTCTGTGAAAGAAGAGTCATTGTTTAAAGGACTGCATATAATGCATGCTAAGCAAGCCATCTAGACCAGAGAACAACACAGGAGGAGAAGGTTCTGTAACTTTAATTTAAGCATTATCGGTTTCTGTTGCTAATGTTTTTGTTAACTTTTTAGACTGCTTAATAGATGTGCAGTCTGAGTTGAACATTGGGGGAGTTAGTGGAGCAGACTGTTCTGCTGCTGAAGAGGAAAGGGGGGATTTAAGTAAGTTACAGACATAAGATGTAAAACAATTCAGGATAGTACAGAAAGCTGATCTGCTGAGTCACGCACTTCAGTGATGAGGACAATATCAATCATACTGATAGGTAATTCTGAATATCATAAGCTACTTCAGTAAGTAACCAGTGTCATGGAAAGACTACACACAGAGTAGAATTAAAGAACTAAAGGTCGTATACTTTAAGTGCAATACTGAAAATAATGAAGACTAAAAGAGCAAAAAAGGATATGTAACATATAAGAATGTTAGTGACAAATTCATCCCACAGATTTATTGGACCTTAAATTTTCTGAAATTAGTAAACAAATCTAGACATAACCTCTTGTTAGCATCCAGGTAAATTCTTTTTCATTGTACCTTTTCATGCAGGTCATTTATTTCTTCTGTGCATCCAGGATAAAAAGCACATAGTTTTACTAACTGCAGCTTATTATCAGGAATCATCATAAGAAGATCGGCTGCTAAATCCCTGCACAAACAAAAGATGACACGTAGTTACTCTTTCTGGTTTGTAATAGGAGGAAACTGTTTTCTCTTTTACATTGATTTTATAATGAAGAGTTTATTGAAGAAAATACTATTTGCAGAAGCAACCTCAGTCTCTAAGACTATTTTGCTGCAATAAATGAGGCTTAATCTATTAATTTTTTGGGGAAAGTTGTGTGTTAATTTTCTGTTGCTTTAGTTGGTTAAATTAAACAGCTGTGGAATCCTCGAGTATCAGAACCATCTCAAAGCAAGATGGAAGAATATGTCAGCAGGGACGGGAAGGGAAAGCAGGACCCATCCAATTTGAAAGAAGGAAAGATGTTAATGTGGCTCTGTGTCATGAAACTACCTGCAAACTTCCAGGCTTCTACAGTTCCATGACATCAGCATAAAGCATCTCTCAGTCATCCAGAATAGCTGGTGCTTCCATGACATTACAAAAGAGAGATTATACAAGAAAAGAATGTGATACCTATTTTCATCCTTCTGAAAGGAAAACTGTGTTTTAGCAAACTGACATTTCTGAAATATTCCTAACTTTTTACCATTTGTTACCCCCTCCTTAACACAACAAGCAGCTGGAGGGAACAAACGTGTAAGTATTCATAAATTATTTTGAAACAATTATTCTATTGAGCTTTTAATAACTGATTATTCTGATTGTTCTGTGACTCTCCTATTCATGCAGACATCATTTCTCCTGTGACCGACAAGACTGACACCCCTGTGTAAGGCCAAAACTCCTATGGAGTTCCCCTGGATTTTCAGAATGCGGTCCTTGGCTTAAAAATGTTTGAGTAAGCTACTGTCCAATATTTGCAACTGCTTTCTATCCTGCTTTCAAGTATTGATCACAATTAAGAAATTAGACCACTTAGTTTAAGCTTATGCTTAGCATTAGTAAAGTCACAAGCTTTTCAAATCTCTCTTTCTATAAAGAAACAAAATACCTGTATCCAAGCGATGGAAAGCTAAAAGGAAGACATTGAAACAGTAGTGAACAAAACTTTGTTTTGCATTCTTACTTTACAGAGGAAAAATCTAATAGAAACTAATTAAACTACAACAGCAGGGTCAGGTTAACTGACTTTGTTTAATAACAACAACAACAAAAATCTTTCCAATGCTTTTTGACAACCTAAAGAAACTAATGCCTGAAGGTCTTTGGAAAACCTGTTATACTATTACCATGCAATAGCCAGTTTTCCAAGATACAGGAAGGCTCATTCAGAATATAGTATATTTCACAAGATCTTAAACTATTTTCAAGATTAGTTACTCCTATGTACTCATCTTCACAGGCAATTTAAACAATTCAAACATTTTTTTTTGAGTGCTAAGTTTTTTTGCTGAGCAATTTCTAAAATCAAATGTTTATTAAAAAAAATCCAAAGCAGCCCTCATATAACGGCCTACAAATTGTTACCTAGAATGTTTTTTTCAAGAACCAAACTGAAAACACAGTCAGCATAAAGAATGAAATCAGGTGGCTGAGCCTGCATATGCAGGAGTCAGTATCTCAAGTAAAATACCACTAGCCTTCCAAAGAGCAGAAGGTTGCTTTTAACAGCATTTAGGCGTTAAACATGAATAAAATTAAAATAGTGTTCTTAAAGATTCTCACATTTTCCCAAGGCTGTAGATTCGGAAAGATGGGAAAGGGCATGAATGTTTAGTTTTGACTTTTTTGTTTGGATTTTATATTTCAGAGCACTTCTAAAAAAAAAACCCAAACCCAAAGCAAACCCAAAAAAACTCCACCACAACTAAAAACCCAGAAACATTCCACTAAAGACTGATTTCATTACTAACCTATCAAGGTCCTTTCGGTAATTCCTTGACATACCTACAGCTAACTGTGTCTCTACAATGAAATGTTTCCCAGTGATGGATATCCCTAAGCATAACCACCAGTAAAATGAAAAAGGGAGCCCTTCAAATATCAGAAGCCCTTGAACTCCAGCTTCCCCATACGTGATCTTCCACATGCAGTGGACCAATGGGCATTATGCTGTGCCAGTATCTCTTTATTATGAAATACGAAGAGATTCAGGAATCTCTGATCTTTTCCTACAGAACAGAAAAATATTCTGTAATGGCTGCAAATCCGAATCCAGGACTGCAGGATGTAGCTGTAATAGGTGTGCAGTGTAGCATATGAAACCTACTGACAAATCTAGATGTATACTTGGGCAATATGCAGTACATCAATTTTAAATTTTATCACATACACCCATGTCGACTTCAGTCCACGTGCCATAAGTGTGTAGAAATTTTATGTACATACACGTAAATGCCGTACTACAAGTACTTGTTACAGCACTGAGATCAGAAGAAGCTTTTATTAAGGAACCAGAAAAAATATACACTGTCTTTCTTAACTCCATGTCCAGGGCTTCCTATCAGAGGCTACATAAAAACCACTCTTCTCAATGAAGGTAGGGAGATCAGAGAAAGCTTCAGAAACTTTAAAAGCTGCAGATGGAGTTGCCAAAATGGTGCAATGCAGATAGGCTAAATCATTGCAGAAAAACTAATGCTTAATTGCAATTTCTGTTTAAGTACACAGTTTCTATGAAATGTTAATTCTGAAACACCTGTACAGCTGCCAAATATACCTTAGGAT
This sequence comes from Steatornis caripensis, assembly GCA_013398225.1. Taxonomy (NCBI): domain Eukaryota; kingdom Metazoa; phylum Chordata; class Aves; order Caprimulgiformes; family Steatornithidae; genus Steatornis; species Steatornis caripensis. The sequence continues at coordinate 249,841 of VZSC01001170.1, forward strand.
GATCTTCTGCTTTTCATTAGTATACAAAAACCAGACAAAACTGTATCCTTGAAAGTAAAACAACTACGAGATGAAAAGAAAATTTAGCAGAGATAAAGTTTCCCCTGTATGCAACAGAGAAATGACCTACTCCTGCACAATGAAATAGTAATCTTGTTTCATCCTTAAATGTTGCCAGCTGTCTTGTATTCCCAATACCAACATAAAATAATTCCTCAGACTCTTAGGTCTTTATATTTTTCAAGCAAGTACTTAAAATCACTTCACAGATCCTACTTAAGCTTGTGTATGAAGTAGTCATTTTCACTCAGTACAGACTAAAACTTCCTATGCTACCTATTGCCCAGGTACCTAGGTTTTTTTCAGCACGTTTCATACTCTGTTTGACAATGACTGTTCTCTCATTTGCAATGCATACATAATGTATTTTGTGAACATCTGCATGTCCTGTGCTTCAAAGGTCTAACACAGCAACTCTTATTCAAGCAGCAATTCTTATTCTGCCTACCTGTGGTGGTTTGTTGTCTATATAAAGTTTCAGAATGAAACAGAATGAAAAAAGTTTCAGAATGAAACATCTTTATTGCTTTGTCAGGGAGGGGGAAAAAAAATCTTCTTTGGATTAAGAAATTCTTACCATGTTGTTAGTGTCATACATTTTCTTGCTAGTAATTCTAGGGCATAATGTGTTGCTTGTGCTGCACTTTCTCCTAAGACAGTACCCACACTGATTGCCAACTCCAGTTCATTTCCACGAATCAGGTTTGCCATCGCAAGCTTGCTCAATGAAAAAATTATATCATTAAGGGACACAAGCATTTTTGGGGATTTACCATGTTGAGCATACAACATTCATATATGAGACTGCTTTTTACAGAACAAAATATGCATTAATTAAAGCAACTTTATATATAATTTGAGGCTTTTGAATGAGTCAATAATTATGCATCACATGTTAATCAGTTTTTAAATAAACAAATAGATTTCCTTTATTTTGAAATACAGGCATTAACTAATTATCGCTTTATCTCTGAACAGCTCCTTAAGATGGAATTTGACCCATTTTGGGGGAGAGAAGAGGAAGAACATGTTGCATCAGCAACAACAACATCCAGAGAGAATGAGGAAAGGAAACAATTTCTAAAGCTACAAACAAAATTAAAATTGAATAAAAAGTTTCTTACATGTCAGCCCTATTTTTATGCTGAGGGATAGGGTTTTTTTTCTATTTACTTCACCATTTAGACTGCAAATTCTTCAAGGCAGAGATTGCATCTTTTGTAGCACAATGAAGTTCCAGTTCTGAATGGGTCTTTTGAGTCACCATAAACGGGAATACTTATGTGTATATGTATATATGTACGGTACTTAGGTACCTTGTATTTTCTGATACAAGAAGCTACTGTATATATGAAAATACAATAAAATAATAACATACTACTTTCTGTGCATAAGACAAATCTTGAATTTAATAGAATCAGGGGAGTCTTGCTGCTAACTTCGATATTGTAAGGATCAAACTCTCACTATAAATATATACAAAGCAAATACTAGGTATAAGTAATACGTTTTAGAATGTGGTACATACATTTTAAAAAACAGTTAACATGAAGCTGTAAAAAGGAAGTTAATGTTGGCCTTTCCGTAGTTAACTATAAAAAAAAAAAAATTACCTCTATATTTTCAACAGCCAGATGGCAACATGCTGCAAGCACTGCATGGCCATCCTGGAAATACCATTCTGCAAGTTCTTTACTGACCTTGTGCAGCAGCCTGCAAGAACAAAACATGCCATTCTGCAAGGTCACTTAAAGATTGGAGTTCTTTGGCTCTTAATTTATATACAAGTCACCACATTTGCTTCTGTAAACTAAAATTTCTGTATTTGACTTACAGATAGTGACACCACTAGCTTTCAAAACAGCTTGAGCTTTATCCACTACTTATGTTGGTGTATATTCAGGTGGATCAGTTTCTTAAAATCTACATCAGCATGGAAAGGTCTCCTAGACTGACATAAGAAAAATCAAATATTTGGATATTCATTCTGTACCTGTCAACTCTGCATAAATATTTCTATAATTGCTCAAAAACTGCACTTGTAAATGAGGTAACTAGACAGCCTCCAATATGCTTTTGTTATTACACATACAACTTGATAGTGTGATTTAGGTTTTTGAGCACTAAACAAGGAGAGATGCATGGTTTCTTTTATGGGCACAAAATGAAAATATGGCCGTTAGTGTACATTGTCAGAAACTTCACTGATGATAAACAGTGAAGCTTCAGGAGGAGAAGATGCATAAAACATATAGGGCCTCACAGATACTTCTTAACGCTAAATCTTACTATACTTACCAAAAGTTCTAAGTTATACATTTATATATAACTATATATATAAACGATATATATATATATATAACGCTATATATTTAAGTGCACAGGGTAAGATCAAGCAAATGAAAAGGGTATTTGTAATTCTCATACATACATATGAAAAATCCATTTGGTGCTAGAAGGCGGCACAATGCGGGAATTATTCAGTGTAGCATCAGTTAGTAACTCTATCAACTAAGTATTAGATGATATAATATTTTGTTGTTGAATTCTACATCGCTGATGCCAAATTAAACCACTAAAGTTTGTCTCCTTTGATGACTTTACATTCTGCATTAAAATGAGGCTTGAGACATAAACTAGAACAACTTACTCATTATAATCATCTGTATTGTTTACACCAGAATTTGAAGATCCACTTGTGGAGAGTGGTGACATTTGTATATTTCCCTCGCAAGCTGCCTAGAAGTGAAGAAAGAAATGGATTTTAATGCACCAATGAAAATGAATGTGAAATGTGATTTTTCGGCAACAAAAAAATAACTTAAGATCTATAAAAATCCTTCCAAAGCCCAGTTACAACAAAGGAAATATTTAAACCAATAAACTTATACCTAAATCCTAGCCTAGTTTTAGCCAGCCATTCAAGAAATTCTACAGAACCAAGAGACCTCTTCCTTCCTATGAATTTGCACAGGATTTTTCCAGCATTTGAATGCACTTAAAATGATCAGTGAGGGCTACAGCCTTGATTTTTACACCCGTAGGTGCAAGTGGCTGTGAGTGAAGGATGAACTCCATAGATACTTCTCAGCAGGTGTATCAGCAAATCTGGAAAGGTTTATATAGTGACATAAGCTGAACCTTTTTTGTGTCTGGCAATAAACTATCTCTTACATTCAATGAGAAGAGATCAGTGTGGGTTAAAAGGAAATTCTTTCATGTGCTTTAAGGTGTAGCTGGGATATCAACATTAAAACTCAGGACTCAGTTAAAAGTGAAAAAAAATCCTGTTATTTTATTGCTCAAGAAAGACAGGGAACTACTGGAGAGAGTCCAGCGGAGGGCAACAAAGATCATGAGGGGAGTGCAGCATCTCTCCTACGAGGAAAGGCTGAGACACTTGGGTCTGTTCAGCCTGCAGAAGAGAAGACTGAGAGGAGATCTCATCAATGCTTATAAATATCTAAACAGTTGGTGTCAAGAGGATGAGGCCAGACTCTTGCCAGTGGTGCCCAGCGACAGGACAAGGGGCAACGCTGAGCACAAACTGGAGCACAGAAGTTCCACCTGAACATGAGGAAGAACTTCTTTACTGTGAGGGTAATAGAGCACTGGGACAGGCTGCCCAGGGAGGTTGTGGAGTTTCCTTCTCTGGAGATATTCAAAACCCACCTGGACGCATTCCTGTGCAACCTGCTCTAGGGGCACCTGCTTTAGCAGGGGGGTTGGACTAGATGATCTCCAGAGGGCCCTTCCAACCCCTACCATTCTGTGATTCTGTGATTATCTGGTTAAACCTTTGAGACAAAGACCATTCTATGAACTGTAATAAAAGCAACATTCACAATGTCTCTTGTACAAGAAAAATGAAGATCTTTCTAAAGCTTTAAGTTTAAAACTTTATAACTTGTTAAATTTCAGTATACCTCAAAGTTCCGTTCTGCGCACTATTGAGCTCCTATTAGAAGAACAAGATACAGATAGACAATTCACGTGCATTATTAAAGTTCTCATCTCTGAGGCAACTGAACGTTCAAGGCCAGGTAGGCATGCGAGAATGTACCAGGGACAAATCTTGACAGTTTATTTAACAAGCTATATCAAGTATGCAGAGATTACTCAAAAAGAATGAAGGAACGGTGAGAAAGAGTGAAATAAAGTATTCATCTTGCATGTTTTGTGCACCCTTTAACTTGTGTTTACACTAGGAAGCAGAAGGGACATACATACTTTTGGTAATTTCATGTACTGTTTTTTGAATTTACTTAAAAGTCTAATTTCGTATATGGATTAGTACTGCAATTGAGCAGTTTCACCCAAAGATCTACAGGAAGTAGTATAACCAAGACCTCAGTAGAAATGCAAGAGAAATCCTACGTGTCTTGGACATCAAGGGCAATACTGACTGCTGAAAATCAGGTTAGTTTTCTACTTCAACCAAAACCAAATACATCAGTTTTCATTATGGGCGTTTGCTATTTTGAAGAATTTGGCTTAAAATCTGTAAGCATGAGATACCTTTTCATGATTTCTACATAAAAACTGGCCAACAGAATACAAAAGTAAAGAGTAGGGTATCATTATTTAGCCTTTTTGCAAAACTGAACAGACTTAGCCTTTTAAATATGCTTGTGATCTTCAGGGTCAGAAACAAATAGCGAAATACATCTCCCACACTGTTATACGTAGTAATACCTGTGCAACAAGCAGAGCCTCTTTAAGCTGGCCTCTTGAAGTAAAGAAAGAAACTAGTTTCCTCACATCTCCGACAGCTATACAGTATGGGATGACATCATCATTTTCTTCCTGAATTAACTGATCAGCTCTCCTAATTAAACAAATGAATAAATGAACAAGAAAGATCTACATATACAATTGATCATTAAACTTATCTCTATGGTACAGATGTTAGATGAAGCCATATAAAGTTCACTATCTGCCTTTCCAGACCTCAGAAGACTGCAAACTGTGGATACTGCATTAAAGAGTTTCCGGTTAAACTTTCAGTTTATGCTGAACCCTTTAACTTGATTCCTGTACACAAAATCATTGTGGAAAATCCCGACAGTTCCATCCCAAAGCTTACTGAACAAAAAGTAACACCACTAGAATGCTGTAACAAAAGCCAAGTACAACTGGTCTTAGGATCTATCCTTCCTACTTGTCTGTGTTCTTTTAAGGGCAGAACCTACAATTCAGCATCAGATTTTTATTACCTTACCTTTGCATTAACTTCCTCCAATATTTCATCGATACACCAGGTGCAACTGAGAGAGCTTTGTCCCACTAGAAGAAAGCAGAAATACATTTAACCTGATCATTTTCTTTTGAGAAACAGCTGTATTTGTAACTATTTTCATGTTTCTTCCATTAAAAATAAATTTGTTTAGAGGTTAAATAAGGAGCGAGCTATGTGTTAGACTGCATATGTTAATACAGTCGGAGTAAGATTACGCTTTTCTGGATTTATGACCCATTTTGTTGCTACTCCATCTTTGCTAGGGTAACTAGTTTTCAGAAACTTTTGTATTTTATTGTTCTTCAATAATGTTCTGATGTTTTACCTCTCCAAGTTCTACCATTAGTTCACAATATCGCTGAATTTGTCCTAATCTTAAATGTATTTCTGCAGCTTCTTTAAGCCTCTCCTCTTTGCTTGGTGCACCAATACCACCTCCAAACTTGGACATTTTTACTGTTGTCAGTTCTTGTGCCTTGGACTGAGGAGGGAAAAAACCAAAAGTTAAAAAAAGAAGTAGCACCATTTTCTGTGAAGAAAACAAGTCTTCTTAACAGTGAACTACAGTCAAACATTACAATGGAATATAAAGGCTATCATTTAAGAGAAAATCCTTTTGAGAAAAGGGTAATTGGAACAGATTGCAATGAGATTACAGAGAACTATTTATATTGTTAAAGTAACTGTGTTAGTGTTTTGTTGCACACATACATTTTCCTTGATTACCTTCCTTTAAAACAATTATATAAGAGATTAATCTCAGCCATTTTCTCATATGTAACAGTAATTCACCCAGATGTCCATCACAAAAATCTTGTATTTTTGAAATTTAAAAAAAATTTGTGTGAACATAAACCATACAGAGCCTGAAATTGTATTTATTACCACTATAATGATGTGCAAATATGGAAAGAATAAAGACAGTAGGCCCAGCCTGTGTCCTGATCTGTCATACCCCATTAACTACATGACCAATAAATGATTTATATGCCCAACCCCTGCAATTTCTATATTAGTTGGAGAAATAAAACCAAATTTCTCCATCTGGCAGAGTTTGAGAAACAAGCTGCAACAGGGTCGCATTTAACATAAAAAAAAAGGCAAAAGGAGCTTCACTTCACATTTCAAGAATTCTCAGTTTAACTCTCTATCGTCAACGCATGCGAGACAGCGTTTGGCTATTCATGGCTTTACAATATCATATATGGAGAATGGAGAACCAACTCTGAACATTCTTCACCAAAGTAAACTGCAATGTAGGCTAATGGCAGTTGCTGACAACAGCAAAGGCTCTGTTTTTTTCAAAACTAACCATGTTACTTTTTTACTTGGCACCTCTACCTTTTTTTTATCGTTTTCATGCTGAAGTCTCCAATGTATCCTCTCTGTTAGAAACACAAAAGCACACTTGCTCTAGGTCCCTACTTCATCCTGAACTGTCTAGGTGCTGCAATGCCATTATCCAGTTTCCCAAGGAAAAAATGGCATTGGCAGCCAGGATGACCCCCCTACTTTCTCTTAAAGGTCTCAAGCAAGATTCTCAGTCAGCAAAAAGGGGACAAAATGCTTTTAATTAATGTGAACGCTTAATCCAGATCTGCAGGATGATCAGCCTAGTTACTCTAGGTCACATGAGTTATAAATGCACGAAATTGTGTTGCAGGGATAAACAGACTGCTTCCACTGCATGAGTCAAGAATTAATTTCTTCTCAGGCTAACTGGCTGAGAAAACTGGGTCTTGGACACCACTCCCTGCCCAAGCTTCTAGGATTAGCAGAGCAGCTGCTATTATTACAGTTAACATCACCAATAAAAAACTTCCATCACTGAAGAGTCATATGGTATGCAGGACACTCTTTTAAAGAGTCTGTGATTCTGCAAAAGAGACAGCCAGCAACAGTAAAGAACAGGTGATACTTGGTTTAGCCCTGGGGGTGGCAAGTGGGCAGTTATGCATTTCCTGATCCATGCCAACACAGATCTTTCCTCTATTTCCAACCCAGCCATTAGAGTACGGGGTTCTTTAGTATCCCTAAGAAGTCCCTGACAGGACCATGTATCCCCATATTCTGCACAAATTGTACGTATGGTTGCATATTCATATGTGCAGCTACTAATAAATCTGTGGCCTAGTACTTTAATTTCACATTCACATCTGAGTCACTCTTCAGCTGCGATCTGTATTAATGACAGATTCTTGTTTTTCCACTCCTTCTTCCAGACAGCTACAGAGCATATTTCTGCTGACTCTCCTCCATTTTCAGACATGAATTCCCTTGTCCCTGCACCTGAACATAACTACATACTTCATGTTTATCAACCAAATAATGTAACTTTACTGAATATAGAAGTACAGTATATATAATAGGGAAGACAAACTCGTTTCATAGCTCAAGCTGTAGTGATGCTTGCTTTGCAATTTCTTTCCATTATTTTGAAAACTGCTTTTCTAGTTAAAAACTGAAACCTAGCATTTTAACACTGAGTATGCAGACTTAGCTAAATGCTATTGTTCTAACAGACTAGTATTACACAGAGAACTGGTATTACACAAACATCTTTGGACTTGAAATAAATTGTGACCCTTTTGTAAAGCATTAAATGTTATTTTTAAAGAGTGAAATACTGTGTGGATTAACAACCATTTTCACATACTGTTTATGCTTCACTTACCGTTCTAAATCTAATGAGATGTTTCATATGCATAATTCCTTTGCAATAGTTTTGTGGAAGCAAACTGTCATCTTGCCCTTTTATTACAGCAACTAAATCCCATAAATTTTTGCTGCCTCCTGGAGGCTAAAATTGTTAGGGAAGAAGAGAGTTGTGTTACAGTAAAGTTCAAGGGAGAAACTTGAACTTACAAAGACATTAGAAAATATCTGTCAGTCAATTTCAAGAAATACAATTTCAGAACATTTCACTATTAGAAACTTTACTATGAGGACATGAGTTAGTTCAATATACTACAACTCCTTCAGTCTTCTTGAAGGCTGTGAAAATACAGCAAGATCCATGAACACAGCCACCTGGTTACACGTCGACATAGTTGAGGGCTCGCCATTAAAGTTTCCCGTTTTGCTCCCAAGGGATTACAAGCTATCTGGTGGCTAATGCTGGCATCAAACAACATTCAGCTGCTGGGATGCAGGAGCTGCCCCAGGACTTGTTTAGCATTTTCTGTATAGTAAACACGTGGTCCAGGTAAAAAACAACTTCAAGGCTCAACTGCCACAATCTCCTTTACTATCTTAATATTAACTCTTAAAATAGACACACATAGTATAACTGTATACACACAAAATCTTGCAGGCTATCAAGGTGATTTTTTTTTTAATAAATTTTAAGCATTTTTATTAGTCTATCTTCTGTAGAATTAGGACAATGGTTTAACATTCAATGAGGTCTAGAAGAGAACGAGTAATTAAAAGTTTTTTAAAAAATAATCGTTAAACTTTTGACCTGAAATAGCTTTTCTAAGAATAACAGAACTACAAGTTTAGAAGTACAATTATTTCTGAGCTGGTTAAAAGCAGAAGATCCTACTAGAAGTAAAAAAAAAAAAGAGACTATTCCCTCTTTTACAGTCCCTCAAAGCTCTTACTTGACTCTCCACAGTTTAAACACAAGACTTTATTTTCTGGACTCAAAAAGCACTGAACACAGCTGATCAAAAAAAGTTTTTGTTCTTGGAAATTCTAATATTCTTATAACAGTTTTACTCTCGAATCAACATAAGAATGTGTAACTTCTGTAAAACAAGGAATTCCATAAAAATATATTTTTAATAAGACAGGAAATTTCAAGATTTGTAATTGAGGAGTTAATATTGTTTCAGCCTTTCTAAATCATACACTTCAATTTAGGACACAAGCTGTAGTTCTAGGTAATTTTTGTCCTCGTTCTACCTCAAGTTCAGCTCCTATGCCAGTAAACATTCACAGGGACCCAGTAGTTTATATTTTTAACTCAATTGCATAGAGAGGCTCCAGTGACGTATAGTAAATATTACTGTGCAATGGAGCAAAGGCAATAGGCAACCCCCCCCAATACTGGGGCACGGGTCATCCAGATCTACAGCTTCTAGAAAGTAATACAGCAGTTTTGGCACAGATATTTGGGCAGTTCAAACCATATTTGTAGTGAGGGTGTCCCTTTGATGGATTAACATTTAAAACTCCAATGTAGTTTGATGAAGCACATATTTTCATTTTCTTCAATAGAAAATTCTTGTCAAATCAAACTTTTGCTATGGAAAATTAAATTATCTCACCTATTTCACTTTGTGAAAAATTGGTGTTCACAACTGACAAACAGTTCTGTCATGGACATTTTACATACAGAACTGTTAAGAGACAGAATTGATTTCTGCATATTTTCTGAGGTCCCTTAACTTTAAGAAAGGCAGAAAAAAAACGGCAGAGAAGAAAGAAATTTCAGTTTTGGAGACTGACTTCAGAAGAGAAAGTCATGCACACTGACAACATCCTTAAGTTTGCAGAATACTTACTGAAAAACATTCTGAAAACCACCTTAGTTTTTGTCCCTGAGGATTTCCTGTCAATTTTTCTACATCTTGTTTAATATCCCTGGAAACTTTACCACAAAGCAAAGGAGGAGCACCAGATTCCACAGCACGATCTAAAACACACCAAGATTTATACAGGAAAATTAAAAAAAAAGCAGCATAGTAACATACAGAAAACTAAAACAACGCTATATACAATTTACTTACCTGTATTACCGATAATCTCATCCCAACATCTATCTGCTAAGATATTTATTGGTAGAGGGTTTATAAGAGGTGTCAGTGACCAGAGTCTCACAGTCGAGTCACGAGAGCAAGATGCCATAGTAAATGGACGGCTAGGATGACATGTTAATCCTAGTAGAAAGGGCATTTAAAAATGCAGTCAACTAATTAAGTTTGTCTAATAACCAGTTTGAATAAATTATTTTATAAATTATAAAATATTTTAAAATGAATTTCAATACAGAAATAAGACAACATTTAAAAATATTACCATATACATCTGCACCATGATCATAAACTGTGTCCAAACACGTTCCATCTCTTGTGTCCCAGACTCTAATTGTATAGTCCCAGCTGCCAGATATTAGAAGGTAAGGAATTTCAGGATTCCACATCAGTCCCCGTACTGGAGCTGTATGTCCACTAAGAACATTTATACAAGCATCCTGTGTATAATCCCATATTCGAACAGTACTGAAACAGGATAAAAAAAGACCTCTGTCCATAAAATCACCTACTGAAATATTATTATCTCTCTACTTCAGCAGTATTCTAAGCTTCAAATTTATCAGAATATTTATTTGCTGTATGTTTATAGAAGTTGCAATAGGAGAGGTTGGAGCCAATGCCCTTCTTCATGTTTAGGATGGCGTACAAAATACACCAAAGACAGTTCACCACAGTAAAAAACTATTCCATCCACCACATAATCTTTCAAAATCTCACATACACCATTATCTTGCATGCCAGTGAGAAAAAAAAGTTTGCCTGTATGCCTGCATGTGTAATACATTTGTCTGCTGGGGAAATTTGTCCCATGGGAAAAAAACTGAAATACAAAGCCGAACTGTAAGATCTATCTTTCCTATGGCTTTAATAGCCCTCTAACAGATGCAGGAAACTACAGACCTGTTAGTCTAACCACAGTTCCTTGAAAAATTATGGAGAAGATCACACTGGGTACTACTCAAAGAATAACACAATCATCAGGCACAGTCAACCTGGGTTTACAAAGGGAAAGTCTTGTTTAACTAATTTTATATCTTTTTATGGTAAGATCACCTCCCTAGTGGATGAGGGGAAGGCAGTAGACGTAGTTTTTCTGAACTTTAGCAAAGCTTTTTGATACTGTCCCTCACAACATCCTTCTGGATAAGTTGCCCAACTGTGAGATGAGCAGGTTCACGGTGTGCTGGGTGAAGAACTGGCTGAAGGGCAGGGCTCAAAGGGTTGTAGTGAATGGGGCTACATCTGGCTGGCTATTGTCACCAGCAGTGTTCTTCAGCCTTCAATTCTAGGGCCAGTTCTGTTCAATATATTTATCAGTGATCTAGATGCAGGAGTTGAATGCATCACTAGCAATTTGGTGATGATACCAAACTGAGAGATGCTGTTGACTCCTGAGGGACAAGAGAGGATCCTTGCAGAAGGATCTAGATAGATTGGAGCATTAGGCAATGATTGGGATGAAATTTAACAAGTCCAAATGCCGGATTCTGCATGTAGGATGGAATAACGTCAGGCACAAGCATAAATTGGGAGACGAGTGGCTGGTGAGCAGCCCTGCAGAAAGGGATCTGGGGGTGCTGGTCGACAGCAGGCTCAGTACCAGTCAGCAGTGCGCCCTGGCAGCCAAGAGGGCAAACCCCATCCTGGGGAGCATCAAACACAGCACAGCCAGCCGGCCAAAAGGGGTGATCATCCCGCTGTATTCAGTGCTGGTGCGGTCTCACCTGGGGTGCTGTGTGCAGTTCTGGACCCCACAATTTAAGAAGGATGTGAAGGTCCTTCAGTGTATCCAGAGGAGGGCAACAAAGCTAGTGACAGGGCTGGAAGGCACGTCCTATGGGGAGCGGCTAAGGACTTTGGGTTTGTCTAGTTTGGAGACAAGGAGGCTGAGGGGCAAAAGCTCATTGCTCCTTACAGCTTCCTGAGGAGGGAAGTGGAGAAGGAGGTGCTGATCTCTTCTCCCTGGAATCCAGGGATAGGATGCGTGGGAATGGTTCAAAGCTGTGTCACAGGAGTTTTAGGCTTGACGTTAGGAAGTATTTCTTTACCAAGAGGGTGGTCAAACAGGCTTCCTAGGGAGGTAGTTCATGCCCCAAGCCTGTCGGTGTTTAAGCAGCATTTGGACAATGCCCTTAATAATATGCTTTAACTTTTGGTCAGCCCTGAAGTTGTCAGGCAGCTGGACAAGACGGTCATCGTAGGTCCCCTCCAACTGAAATATTCTATTCTATTCTATTCTATTTCTATTCTATTCTATTTCTATTCTATTTCTATTCTATTTCTATTCTATTTCTATTCTATTTCTATTCTATTTCTATTCTATTCTATTTCTATTCTATTTCTATTCTATTTCTATTCTATTTCTATTCTCTCCTCTCCTTTGAACGTGGCATTTGTCACATGGCAGAAGTGGACACCACATTATCTTAAACTGTGAAACTCTCACCACAGGTACACAAGTGATGAATAATTCACACCAGCCTTCTCAGTATTGTTTAGTTTCCTTTCAACCAAGTAAGTTTCCAACATTTATTTTCAGTAGTTGCTGTCACTGGGTACAACTAATTGAGCAGACTACAGAATTAGGAAGTTAAAAGTATAGTTTCTTGAAAATATCATTGTAATTCTGGCTAAATTTTGTTACGTTATCAAATATGCAACCAAAGCTCACTCATGCCAGCAAAGGCATCTGTTACAGTTTCTCCAATGTTACAAAGGGGCCATTTGATGGGCCTTTCATCACAAAGCAGAACACATAAGTTAGAAGGCCATTTTATATATTTACATATGTATTGTCCTACAGCAATAAGTGCTCATGTGTGACCCTTGCTCACTGTTCACAGGTGCTGTATAAGCTTAGGTGCTAAACAGGTCATCTGAAATAGTTCTGAGTTTGACTACAAACAAAAGTGTTAACAAGTACAATAAACTCAAAAGACTGCTTACTTTCTGTTACCTGGAACTAAGGTATTCAACGATCCCCTTCCCTCAAAGTACAAGTGCGAATTCTGGAAATCCCTCTGCAATCAAGACCTCTTATATAGCCACGATTGGTAATAAAATCAGAATATCTCATAATGACACTATGACAGAATTTTGGGTGCACTACTTCTTGCTCATGTGAAATAGAAAGGATGTATAAAGCTCTTTGTCAAGCTGGTTTCTTTCATGAATCACTACACTATGAACTAACAGATTTTGCTGCAAGCATAGACATCTAATGAATGGTATTGGGGAAAGCAATAGAAGCCAATACTCCAGACTTACGATCCTGTACACTCTGCAGGGAAGTGGCTTAGAATCACAGAAAAATCCCTCCTCCTGCTTACCATGGACTGATGCGCTCTCCCTCAAAAAATGTCATCAAAACCAACAAAACAGAAGTACCTAACACCCATTAAAAATCTCCACAGATTCTACTTAATTATACGTTTGAAAGACATCAAATAAAAGCAGGTCTTGCATCTGTATCTTTAGACATAACGTAAGCATGTGACATCCTCCTTGTATCATTCCTGGGACTAACAGGTATCAGTCACTGACTCTACTCTTGGGAAAGCATTTGGAAAGTTGCATTGCTACAGCAGTTGTTTACAATTTTAGATAATTATCCTGCTGCCCAGATACTATATTAAGCCAACAGCAAAGCTACAGCCTAAATCTGAATGAGGCAGAGATTTAGATTATTATAGTATTCACAGAGTTCTTGAAGGTGCCAGCACCAGTACAACTAAAGGTCTTCAGTTTCCCTATTGGTCCTGCTTGAGGCTTTAAGTTTTCTAATAGTTCAGAAATACATACCCATCATCAGAGCCACTGCAGAGGATTCCTTCTCTCAGGGGAGACCACCGTACATGAAACACCTTTGCAGTATGGCCTGTAAAAACTTTCAGTGGCTGATCTGAGCTGGTTGCTAAGTAGTAAACACGAACATTTTTATCCTCACAACCAGTAGCTATCATATCTCTGCAAAATAAAATAGGGATCATAAAATGGGATCATCAACAGTACTTACGTTTTTTTTTTAGTTTAAAAATAAATACAATGTGTATTTTGCAATTTACTTTAAAAAACAGCTTATTTATTTCTCTTTTGTCTCTTTATGATATAATTACTGATAACACAATTAAATATACTAAATCAGAAAAAAAAAATGATAAAGATCAATTAGTTGCAACAGGGAATAGTATTTATACTACCGTCTGACCAAGCACTCAACACAAATATTAATAGATAGAACTACTGTATAATGGGTTTTTGACAGAAAGTTCTCATGTTGTTATTAGGAACTATCTGCAAAATTAACATATATCACAGTGTATTTACTTGCCTGCTATATCTTCAGCCTATTGGTCATTAAATGGAAGCCAATCTAAACCTCCCTTTCCTGATATAGAAGGTCTGCTTTTTTTTCCCCCCATTATATACTCAGCTAGATAATTTATTTTGCTCCCATCAGTATGAAAAGATCCTCTTTTGAAAGTTAAGTAGCCCTTGTCCTACTCAACACATTAACATGCTGGGCAATGAACTATTCTACTTAGAATATAGAGCTGCTACAGACATATCCTACTATGGAATAGAAACAATTTCAGGGCTCTAATATCACATTCTAAATATCTTCCTGTTATTCTATTTGTAATCAATTTAAATAGTAAATATTATCAATTCTTTGGGTTAATTTTTACTTACTTGTTGTTTTGACTCCAGTCACAGCCAAACACTGCAGCTGGATGCTTGTACTTGTGAAGAACCTTGCCGTCGATGGTTCGAATAATACTGAAACCAATTAAAATGTAATATTATGAAGAAAAAAGCATTCTGAGTAGGCCATTCAAAAGACAAGTTTTATTGTGTGCAAATAAGCCAAACAGCAAAAAAAGTATACAGAAACAGTACAAGCATTCCTTATTCCTACAGCCCGACAACTATGTATTTCCCAACAAAACATTCAGAGTCCATGTTCCTTCAGAGGGGCTATAAAGATGTCCACTGTGGTACCTCCCTCCCTGAAAGGATCCCCACAGCCCAAAATCTAAGTTGTAGCTATGGCTTTAAGGTACAAATAGATCTTCAGGGATTAAAAAAAAAAAAAAGCGATTGATTGTTTTCTAAAATTCATGCTCGTGTTATTTTTGGGCTGAAATAACATAGGTAGTAAAGGAAAAGAACAAACAAGGATTTAAAAATGTACTGAAACACAATAAATGCCAAAGTATTCTCAATGGGAATCTGCAAGTTTTTACAAATAAACTACTATCATCTCCTGTAATAGTACAATTGCAACTACTTTGTTCTAAAGTAGTGATTCCTAGTCCTTGAAGTAACAAACTTCAAAAAAAAAAAAATTAAAAATGCAGACAAGTGAAGCGGGATAGCTTTTGAAAAGTGTCCTCCATATCGACAGATAAGAAACCTAGAAGAATATTCTAAGCTAAATAAAAAATCGATATTCAGTTTCACTACCAGAGTGTCTTAGACAGTATTCCTTTTGCAAGTATTTCCCTATTTTTCTCTTAAAATCATGAAAAATATATCCTACAAGTACAAGAGATTAATATAATCCAAGTTTTGACCACTGAGAACAGTTCTAAAATTAATCAATCACTGATAGTACTGTTAAAGTTTACTGACTTGAGAAGTGCCATTATTTATTTATTTTCTTCCAATAACACTCACCAAAATCCATCACCGCTGCAGGTTGCTATTCTTTTGGAATCTTTATGACTCCAGGCAATGCAGAAGATTCCATTCTTTCCATGCTTCAAAAAATGCAAAATACCTATCAATAAGAAATAATTCACCCCTTTTTTCTCTCATCTATTGACTCATCTTTTTATTTTGTTCTCCTCTGGGCTTTAGCCCTTTTCTTCCAGTAAAGTATATTGTACAAAACCACACTATAATGAGTCCTCAATATAGCGGGGATATTTGAGAATCCAAGTCCAAAAAATTGGGACTGAGAAGAGAGGAAGTAAACCTGCCATATTCTGCAGGATCCAAGAGAAAAAACTGGGTTAAGGTGAGGAATGAGTAACCCATAACTATAGGAACCTGCAGCATGAATAAAGGTTAGCTACTTGTTGGAATAATGAAGTTAGTGGGCATGAGTAATTGTGGTATGTGAAAGCTTAAGTGGGATGTGTACCAGGATGAGGGTTTGAGAAAAGATGTTTAGTAGCGCAAGTGCAAATCTTCTGAGTGTTAGAACTCAGGAACTCTTGAATGTACATATGTATATTTTTTTCTGCACCTCCCCCACCCCCCCCCCCCCCCCCCCCCCCCCCCC
>VZSC01001170.1:279303-289788 GCA_013398225.1 Steatornis caripensis
ACTCTGCCCTGGTGAGGCTGCATCTGGAGTACTGTGTCCAGTTCTGGGCTCCCCAGTTCAAGAGAGACAGGGAACAACTGAAGAGAGTAGAGCAGAGGGCTACGAAGGTGACGAGGGGACCAGAGCATCTCTCTCATGAGGAAAGGTTGAGCGACCTGGGTCTGTTAGTCTGGAGAAGACTGAGAGGGGATCTCAACAATGCTTCCAAATATCTAAAGGGTGGGTGTCAAGAGGACAGGGCTAGACTCTTTTCAGTGGTGCAGGACAAGGGGCAATGGGCACAAACTGGAGCACAGGAAGTTCCACCTGAACATGAGGAAAAACTTCTTTAGAGTGAGGGGGACAGAGCACTGGAACAGGCTGCCCAGAGAGGCTGTGGAGTCTCCTTCTCTGGAGATATTCAAAACCCGCCTGGATGTGTTCCTGTGCACCCTGCTCTAGGGGCACCTGCTTTAGCAGGGGGGCTGGACTAGATGATATCCAGAGGGCCCTTCCAACCCCTACCACTCTGTGATTCTGTGATTAATAACTGCAGTCAAACACAATCCTAAAATGCTTTATTTATAGGCATTGCAACAATCATTTCGTTATTTGCAAAGGGCTTACCCCCTTGGTGGGATACAATATGAAAATTAGTTTGAAATCCTTCTAATTTCTTAAAACACTTAGTACAATCAAAAAAAAATAATTAAATGCCCAAACCTGACACAGTAAATTTGGTTCATTTTAATCCTACCAGCAGTATAAATCATGATGTTAAAATAAGCATATACTTTTTTTCTTGACATATTTCTCAGTCTGAGAATTTCATGTCATAGCATTTCTGTTGTTTTGTTACATGTTGACGTATAGTAACTGCAAACTGTAGAAGAGCACGGTGCTGAGAAGTTCGAAGTAAAGAAAGTAATAATTTGTTCCAAACTGAATCAAGGTATGCAATTGAATCCACAACTCTGAGAAGTGGATTAAACTACTTCAAAATACTACTGTTACATTACAGCTTCAAATGAAACCATGGAATTGCTTCATTTCTCTCTCAGAACCCACTAGTCTACCACTGCACTTCATTAATTTTGAGTCTTTGCTGGATTGAGAGCTTGTCTCTTAATTCTTGACACATACAACTTCAAATATAAAGTTTACATCAATTTTTTGCAATAGTTGTAACAAGCAGAAAAAATAACTTGGAAGACGTCTCTTGAATGGATTGAGCTCTACACAGACATCACCTCAGCAGGAGTCATACTTCCATAAACATTGTAGAAACATTTATTGAAACGGTTCAATGTGAGATACAACAATAACATAAAAACATAAACAAAAAAACCATAAATGGTCTGTTAAATAAAAATAATCTTACCTGATAAATATAAATAGCAAGGGTAGCACAGTAGGCAAATCTGTCCCCACTAGCAGCACATACATCCTTGTTCCATGGCTGACATCCAGCAGCTAAAAGTCCCACTTGTTTAACCTGTGACATTTTTGCCTTTAAAACAGAAATTCATTAAACAAGAAGACAGAACATTAAATAACAGAGTAATATATTTTTGTTGCCATAAATAACATACGCATATGTACCTTAAAAATACAGCTAGCCTTTATGTTTTAACAGCAAATATTGTGTTTATGAGGTATAAATGAATGTAGCCAAAATAACGCCAAACAGATGTTCACAGGCTTTACTGCTACAAAAGAAAGGGATTTTAATACCATTCACAGGAATCCATTCGAGAGGGAAAAAAACAGGGAGGACAGCACATTAGAAGTTGAATAGTTCTTGATTTGTACTAGCTGAAGCTGTTCTTCATCACTTTCATTTTCTTTCACAGTTTGGTTCCACACTTTGTTTCACAGTGCAATATGCCCTCTCTGCTCTCTTCTTCCCTTCATCCTCCACAAACATAGCTGGACAAAATAGACCATATGCTAATACTTTTGTTTTAAGTAAGTTAAGCAACGCATCTAAAAAGGTCTTCAAACCACTTGCATAGAACAGGTATGCATTACTTACTATCATCATCCTTTTTAGAGAAGGTTTCTAAATTTTCTTAGTAATTACTGTTTTTTTAAAAAAAAAGTTGAAGGAACTGTGGAAAATAAAAAGCAAAGCTTAGTGTAAATTACTGCATTACTGTATAGCAAACTGTGCCTTCACTGTCCAAAACAAGTCTCAAACTATCAGCTCTCCTCAAAATGAGCCAACAACTGACTTTAACATAAGAACACAAGAAGGGGTTTGCAATTATCCACCTAGCCCACATTTGATTCACAACAATGTAAAAACGTTACTTAGAGCACATGAGCCTGGCCATTTTTCTACGATCCATTTATGTACTCTACTATGACCAAGAATGCACACATTTGCAAATGTATTGTTAAAGGTCCTGGGTGGGTTGTACAGGATGACATTCAGAGGACCCATCTGACTTCAACCATTCTGTGATTTAAAGAAAATGTTCAAAACGAGCCTTGTTGCATTTATTTACAGCAGATAAGTAGGGAAGGCCATCAGTTTTTACAGAATCTCTGAATTCACTTAGAAATCAGTCTTCATGTGATACAAACGTCCCAGGTTCAAGCCAATTGTCAGCTAATGCAATGTCTGCTCTGTCAACCTGCAGAAATAACTGACTTTACCACCACTGAAGAAGGCTCCATTGGCCAAACAACTGCAACTGAGGTTGACAAGGATGACCAGGTAGATCAACAGCCGGCAACAGTATAGCGATCCAAATGGCAGAACAGGGTCCAAGCTGCTAAAAGGATTCACCACTTCTGCACAGAAGTTAAATCAGTCCAAACAAGGCTCCGTGGGCACGACTGAAAGTACTACCCATACACAGGATATGTGGATAACCCATAGCTGAAACATCTTCATACATATGACTTCAGCTGGGCTAGCAGCCCAATCCTAATACAGGAAAACAATTGTACTTGTGTCAGTGAGAGCTCCGGCAGAAAATAATCATCTTGTGCAGATTGGTGAAGGATAAATCTGCTGAGTTTCACCATACCACTGAGTGCTTCTGCATATGCTCAGGTAAATCTACTCCTCCAACTATGTTATAGAATGTCTCATTTAATGAGAAGTTTATACTGTAGATAGATTAATGGACTGAGGGACATTATGTGGAAAAACATTACATAGAGTACAGAGGATGGGATCTTTAGGTCAAAGAGGTGAGACCATAATCTTTAAAAGACAAGGAGAGTTATGTTCAATTTACCAAGTGTTAGGTACATTTTCAAGCCCCACAATGGAAAAGGAATTAAAAAGAAAAAAGACGACTTCAAATGCAACAAGTATTTTGAGGGAGTCACCGTTGATTAAGTGCAAGGGTTGGTTATGCAATGCATTGCTGTGTAAAAGCTTTAGGAGAGCTATGTTGGCTGCAGATCACTTTCTACCTACTGGGTATCAACTGTATGGAGGGGAAAATGCTTTTCTGAATGACATTAGTATTAAGGCGCATTTAGAAAAAACACTGTACATGTATCGTAATAGTGACCTACAGGACCCAAGGGAACCTATTGGTCAATATTGACAAAAACCTTATTATATAAATACTAACAAAATTTCATTTTAATTCATATATACAAAGGACAAAAATGAAGATGGATGATCAATTTTAACTTCCATTTTTCTTATCTGCCTGGAGTATCTACTTGTCAGATAAACAGTAATGAATAAATATAAGAAGCAACCTCCATGAGATTATAAGTCTCTCACTTTGGAAAGTGTGAAAGAAAAAAAATTGAGAGAGAAATTATTTTGGGTGCTTCTTTAGAAGAAGATCAGGATCAGATTGAACAATTGCGACTGATCATCTCAAAGGTATCACTGACTATAGTTACAGTGCTTAAAGTTTCTAACTGAGTTCTGAATGCCTAAAGAAAATGAAACACTGTTTAACATCTGAAATTTTTGGTAAAGGAGACTGTACAATAACAGAACAGAAATATATAGAAAAACAAGTTACAAGATACAGCTCTGCTGCAGACTAGTGCTTTGGCTATTAGACTTCCTTTCTGTCTCTGCCAACAATGTTATTTCTTCTGACTTCTGCAGCAAATAAATTAGAGATTCTAGAGAGCTCTAGAGAGTTCTATAAATTGCATCACCTTGCAGTTCATTTGCAACACCTCTCACATTATAAATGGCATGAGAGTCCCACAGAAAGAAATTTATCTTATTATTTAAAGAACCATCATCATCACCACAAAGTGACAAAAAAATAAGACTCAAAATTTCTGATTTTGCCATTTAGTGTTCTTTTACTGTTTAGTAAAATTACGAATTGCAAAGGTCTCTTCGGTGCAATTAAAGTATTAATTGCACGTATTCAGAAATATTTGGATTTGGGGCACTCAAACTACAACACAGATTTTTTCCAGTCACAATGAAAAAATAACTGGCACTATTAACAACTACTTTTTCTGAAATTAAAGTCATCCAGTTGATTACAAAACAATTTACTAAAATGCAGAATAATACCTGGAACTAGAACTCTTGGTTTCTACTCTTGATTTCAGGGAAAATGATGGTTAAAACACGAGATATGTCAGCAAACAGATAAGGAACATTTAAAAAGCCATGGTAAAGTAGAAGAGAATTAGAGGTACAATACTGGATTATCATAGACTTAGTTTGTAGGTTTACTGCATGTAAGACTGAGTAAAAGTTAACATCTCTTTAGACACTAAGAGTGCACAAATATTCATTTCATACTAATAACAATTTTGTCTCATTTTGCACAGATCCTCTTCTTTAACCTTTCATACGGGAGCTAAGAGGTTCCTGATTTGATTAACTTTAATCTGTAAGAAAATATTATCATAAAACTTGTTTAATTTGTGGTTTGATTACAGGTAAAATTGATTGTAAAGTTAAGATCTCTTACAGGTGCTGAAACAGAATTCGACAAACGTTTATTTCAGAGTAACAACAGGCTTGTCTTGTAGGATTCTGCAGTAATCTGTATAAAAACAATCCCTGTTAATATATTCAGTAGATCATACTTTTTGCCTTGATATGAGACAAAGAAGTTATTCCTGACTACATGAAATCTAGTCTATAGAAAAATACTATTCTAAGCAGCTGAGAATAAGGAGGATTCCAAGCCTAAGTGCCGAAATCTAGAACAAAAAGGTTCTCTACACTAGTTTTACAATTGCCATGATCACAGAAAACAGACTAGCGCTTTATGTTTGGAGATAACTCCACTACTTGCACTACTCTTTCCATGTTTTCTGTGCAGCTGATTAGCAATGAAGAGGCTTTTATATATTTTTTTCCATGTCATCAGGACACCTTCATAGTTTAGGGTATTTTAACGGTTTCCAAATGCGTACGTCACTGATCAGAATTCAGGCTAGATTAATCATAACCAAAAATGGTTGTCATCAAATGGCTATAAAATTGTTTCAGCCTAGTTCTAAATGTGTGTCTGCAAGCATTACTGGATCTGTCACATTAAGTACTGTATTTGAAATATAAGAACACATTTGTCTTTTCTTTGTTCTACATTTACGAAATACAAAAGGTAACTTTAATGTGGTTTTTGAAGAAATTCACCAATAGAAGCCCCATTCACAAGTTTAATTTAAAACAACCATTTTTTGATAATGCACTATTTTTCTTAAAGTCTGATATTCTAAGGAAAATGTCTCCTAAATAAGATAAACATTTAGATGAAAAAAGCTGTTTTGTCATATATCATTATTTCATTGAGTTAACAATTCATGCTTAAGAAGCATTATTAAACTTTGATTCTTCATGCAGATTTTTACTATTTAAGTATATGTAAAGAACTTACATGTGTAAAATATTCTGTATTATAGAAAGGAATTTGCTCTTTATTTCTTAATATTTGCTGGTTTAAAGTTGTTAATATTACCCAGTCCTTGTAATGAGTTATATACTGTTTACAAAAAATATTGTAATTAAGAAACATTTGCTTTGAGATTCAGTACAGCAGTATCTAGAAGAAGAAATTACAGTTGTGTGGCTTACTAACTGTTAATGTCTTGTAAGTATCATGCATCAAAGCAGTTTCCTGCAGATCTTTTCAGACATTATAGGTTTCTGTTGAACATACTTATAGTACAAGGGAGAAAGCAGCATTCATTTAAACAGCCTGAGTAAAATGGCAGAAAACTAGAACTGAGTAAGCGTGCATATATATATATATATGATTTCACAAATGTTGTATTTTTATACAATGGAGAATTTTCATACTTTGTTAAAAAGCATTTTATTTCAAAATAAGGGATGTACAAGTAATTAGAGTGGACTCTTAAGTATACACTGAAAAAAATTGTGCATGTAAAAAACGTATACCACACTGGGAAAGCTATCAAAGGATGCCCAGTTTCCAAGGAGATGAAGGGAACAGGGAGGACAACAAAAACCTTTCTTTTCAGTTGGCATGAGCAGCAACATTAAAAGTCCTTCCTTGTTGCTAAATATAGAAAAAATAAACATTAAACTGAAATTCTGTATATCACAGAGTTAGTATTATTTAAAAATAACAACTGAATGGACTAGATACATAGACATGGCTACATATCAATAACTTAAAGATAAATGCCTAATAAACCCTACCTTAGCATAGGTATCATTTTTTGTAAACCACTTAAGAATTTCCATGTTCATTCCAATACCTTGCTGCTCCCAAAAATGCAAAATCCTGCTCTGGTTGTAGAACGAAATCACTTTACTTGACAGATGAAGGAACTAAACCTTGATGTTCACAGAATAATGCAGTTACTAAAGGATGCAGGAGAAAAGACTGAGCATTGTGTCGCACCGCACACACAAAACAGCTGTGTCAGTAGCCAGGCAACTGCAGCTCTTTAACAGGCATCATTTTAATTTTAACCTAACTCCTTTTTCTCTGCTCCAGCTACTCAGTGTATTTCATTGCTCCTTGTATTTCCCGATTGTACTGCAGTATTTACAGAAAAATAATAGCTCTTTAAATCCATCACTTAGCACCCTTTAATTACCAAGAGGTGTGCTTGCATGTTATAAGTATTCATAAATTTATAACCATCAAGCACAACCAATAACATACGCTTATATTGTTAGCAATTGTCGTCCATATGGTGTATGACCTGTCCAAATCAGTACACATACAGTATGGCATGCACATAAAAGTGAATGCACAGTATTCTTATGTTAATCAATATGCTTCTGAATAGATAGACCCCTAGTTTCTCAACAGCTGTATGTAGTAAAGGGTTAGTGTCCTCTGCTTCTGTTCATTCTGTTGTCACTATCTTCCAATTAAGTCTGTATGTTTTATTATGTGGAACGCTTGCTGTCACTTCTGTATGTTTGACAAATAAAACCAGTATCTCATCCAGACTGTTGTGCCCAGGTACCAGTATTTTTGTCAATATGTCAGTGATAAACTAATAAAGATCTTCTTCAGTGATACAAAAGTGATTTCTCCTTAAAGAGATTGTGCATATTTAGCCATCTTTGTGGGAAAATTCCTTGGAAATGGAAATGTGACCTGTGAACTATAGAGTTTCAAATTCATTACCCTATCCAATGGGACCAGTTTGAAACACCAGATAATGGACAATGAACTTATCTTGTTAAAAACAGGCAGATCTTCAAACCTACCAAGAAACCTCTTTGTTTCTGCAAGGCACAGTGAACACCAGCTTCCTCCTGACTGTGCCTGTCTCAATCGCACAGAGTGTCATGTAAGAACATAAGCATAATTAGTACAAGCCCTTTTCCAATGAGGCCGGAAAATACCAAGCACCTTATAGCCATGTTAAGAAATTAAATTCTGATTATTATGACCAGACCCATGAAATAAAGAATAATTGGAAATATTCTGGTACATTGGCAACCTAAAAAACAATAGACAAATTAAATTTACGAAGACCAAACAAAGCAATGAAATTTCCCAAAATTTTAATGTTTCTGGAAAGAGGATTTAAGAAGTTAGCACATTTTCTAAATTCTCTTCTATGCTATCTACCCATTACATTAAAATGTATTTAAATCTATTACTTTATGAAACTGAGGAATCTCAAAAGTAAAAGCAAGCACATCAGAACCTGAGAAGAAATCTTACACTATGAAAACTTTGACAATATGTTTATTGTCAAAGATCAGCTGTCATGGATTTTAATAGATCCATAAGAAAAAAAGGTTAGAAACAAAGAAATAGATGGCAGCGTCATATTTCAGGCATAATTTCTTAAGAACTAGCTATCTCAGTATCAGTTGAGCTACTCCCTTTAAACAAAAATTCCTTCTACTTTGCGTAGAGTACCACAAAATGCTAAAGAATTTTCAGTTCTTGATGAGGACAATCAAACAGCAGTTACTAATGTAGGTCTCTAAATAGTCTTACTGAGACTGTATACACACTACTTCAAGCAACTGCATCTGGGCAAAAGATGAGCAAAGACTGACTACATTAATCATGACAGTCACAATGTGGAATAATGTAGAGTAAGTATGTAGGTTTATGCATGTACTGCTTTAAACAAAAGCTAAGCCCTTCATACTTCCGAGCAGGATTTAACCTAGGTAGTCTACTCCTTGTTACAACTAGAATTGATTTAACCACAGTATGTCTGGCTTCACAAGGTGAAAAGTCCTAAAAATGTTGCTGACCTCTGGATGAAATTTGGAAAAAGTTTGGATTTGAAAACACAGCCCGAGATTGTATTTTATAGAAACTAACACTTATTTGAAATTAGAACCAAAACACATTAATCCAAGATAGATACTCTGCTTAGAAAACCTAAGGCCAACAATTTAACATTAAAGAAATCATAACCTGGGTAAGTCTTACAAAGGAGTGTTTTTGACTATCTTGACTATGCTACTTGTACACTTTAACAAGAATATAATTTATTGTGCAACTTTAACAAGATATTCTAAAGAGCAATACTAGGATTTGAAACAAAGCACGGAGAAATGCTGGTATTTCTAGTAACACTTAACCAGGAATGTTGAACTACGTACCTAATCAACCCGAGACATCATACACAGCAGCGGTAACAAAACCATAATCTGTAGAGTATTACTAGTCATATGGTACCAGAAACCTGGTTCTCAGAAACTGTATGTGATACATTACATACAACATACATACATACGGCCACGTCTGATCTCAGTATGAAGTATCTAAGAACCTCTGTAAGAATTTTGTTCTCGTCTTCCAACCCACAGCTACCACAATCACCAGAAGATTGCTTTTCTGCTGGCAAATTGCAGAGAGGACACTCCTGATTTCAGATAAAGTTACCTCTTGACACATCTCACACCTGAATCCCTGATGAGCAGCTATTAAAAGATAACTCCACATCTGAAATATTCATATCATGAGTGACATGTGAAATGAGAACAGTGGAAAAGTATTAAAATCTGCTAGGTTTTGATACTTAGGAGCATACAACTGGCACTACCAAGTAATGCACAATAATACAATCACAGTAGCTGCTGGCCTTTATGTTTCAGTAGTATCTTCTGCATTCTGATTCAGTAGCTGAGAATACACTATCAAAATGAAAAACAGAAATTACAGAAATACATGGTTACATACAGGATCTTGATACAGTGAAAGAAATGTGACTTGTATTCACTTCCCGCCATAAGTCTATAAAAGCAGCAGTAGATCAAGCTTGCCCAAGGCACACAGTAAATAAACATTAAAAAAAATCCGAGGTATCTTGCAAATGTTCCTATAGTAACAACTCCTTCTCCTTGGAAAAATGTGAATAAAAATACACAGGTATCCAAGGTACAACTTAGAAATCACCCTAGGTGAATGAATATCTGCCAAATATTTTTGTTTTACTCAATTACTGCTTATTGTTATTTTAGTTTACTCCATGCACAGTATATTAATTCCTCTTAATATAATAAAATCAAATGCTTGATTTCCATCTCATTACATATTAAAGAATTACTACTCATTAAATTATGCAATCTAAAAAATGCAAGTAGGTGGTCACTAAATTTCCAATATCTTTCATCCATCTAGCAACATTAATTTTCAAAAAACTCATTTTAGATGTGCTTATCTATGATTCAAGATCTCATTAAAACTACTAAAAATCCCTTCGTAGTACCACTATGGGAATATTGCTTTTGCTACTAGTAATATAATAAACAGCAGCTTAAGGAAAAATATAAAGGAAGAGAAAATAATAATTTAAACAATTCTTACTCGTTGTTGTCCTTCATACCAATCATCTTCATCAAACCAGTGGGAAATATAAGTCATCCAAGCCATGACAGAAGGCACAGTTGAAATTAAAAAATCGGAACCTGAACACATGTAAGTACAATGAGTCCCGTGGTAAAATTTACTCGAAACTACAAGAAGCTACTCAAAGATCAGATCTGAACTCCATGATATGGTTCTACATTAATAAGCTTTACATTCATAAATATATAATTTGAAATACTTTTAGCAGCAATTTAAATGCTATATGTATTGGCTT
>VZSC01001170.1:289909-317532 GCA_013398225.1 Steatornis caripensis
ATATGTATTGGCTTCTGAACTGGAAAACAGAAAGCAACACTAAAACAATTAGTAGATTATATATTCCAGTATTTTAAATTAAAGCAAGTTAGTGCTTCAAGCTTGATTATGCAGTACTTCTGAGCTCTGAAAATGAGGTGCTGTTTGAGCCATTCTTATACATCATGTCCTAAAAAATTATTTTCCTTTTTTTCAAAAGTACTGTCTGTAAGAAATGTGGTTCAGTGCACAAAAGCTTGTGTTCAAATGTCATATACCTTCAGAATCTTGGGGAGGGATATGTTTTGGTAATGTAGGGAGTGGTTTCAACCAGCACAGCAGGAGGAGCCATGATTATCACAAGTGCCCATCTTACATTTAACATTTTTTTTAAAAAGGAAAAAAAAGAAAAAAAAAAAGATCTGCATCTCTGTTGTTTGCAGTCAACAGAGCCAACAGCCTGAAGGGCTCAGCCACAGCCACCAGCACTGGCTGGGAAATTTAAAAAGCCTAATTTTCACTAATTCATCAGAATGCATCTGCTGCTTTTCTCTCCCTTGGGAGAGTTTCATGTATCTGGCTGTATTTATTCCTTCCGCAGCTAATTATCCTTTTTTGGTTTTTGGTTATGCTCCCAAGTTTCACATCAGATTTCACAGTGCATTATACCAATGAAAACAAGGAGGTAAAAACAGGAATAAAAGCTGTATTGCTCACACCACAATTCAGTACTGCAGGAGCACACTTCATCAGCTGTGCTGTTTAGGAAACATTATCATACAAATCTTCCTGATTGCATGGTTGTAGAAACTATCAGATCCTCAACAAGAGATTATGGAGACCCAAACAACCCGAGTTTCTTAAGAAATCTAGAGCCCAGACAACCTCTACCGTTGTGTACTGGATTAACAAGCTGTTTCCCAAAATTTGTAATATAATAAATGCAACAGCTAGACTGTGAAGTCAATTGTTCAAGAAATAAACAAAGCAAAGTAGAAAAAGAACAGCTGAATGTACCAGATATTAACCTGGAGTTAAGTGGTCAACATTACTGACCATTTCCAAAGAACAATTCAGCGTCATTACCAGTCCTACTCTAGCACACGTAGTTTCCATGAAAGCTATTTTATAAGCAATCTATGTTCTCAGATACACAGCAGGGAAATAAAGAAAAGCAGTAATACTTTTGCTTTCCAACCTCTTACTCAAAAATTATGACACCCAAGGGAAAAATAAAAAAAAAAACCACAACAAACAATACACACAAAATAATAAACATTTTAATCATGACACCCACATATTTATGGGAAGCAGCATTCCTAGATTAGCAGATTTTTCTGCTGTTGCACAGTCCTCCAGATAAATGTAGACATACACAAGAACATACATTCCACCATACTGCTGAAACTTTTCAGATTACTTGCCCTTTGAGACTTTGGCTCAAATAAACAACGCAAAGTGCACAGAACTGCATGGTCTCTTAAACTATGTAGCAAACAGGATTAATTCAGACATCGCTATTCATATGGCTGAAGAAATATCTGACCATATCCATGGTTTATGACTCAATGATAAAAATTTTCCTTATATATCTGTCCTATGAACAAAAAATTTACAATTTGCTGAATAAATCATATCCACATTACTACTGCTCCTTACACCCCAAAATCATGGTTTCAAATAAATTAGTACTAGTGCATTTAGGAAAGCCTTTGCTTTCAGGCTGCTCTGTCTCTTTATAAGGGACATAGCATCATTCAGAATCTTGAGCAAAGTATTACGTGTAGTTCAGCAGTAACAAATTTGTTTCTGTTTTACACCTACAGCTGTTACACAATGTACGTAAACTGAATTTTCTAGTCTCAATACTAACCTGCTAGAATGATGAGTCTCTCAAGAGAGACTAACACTGTGGTTCACATCTAGTTTCAGGATCATCAGGGAAGCATGGGCTAAATGAATACGGATACTGTATTATCCTTTCAATAAACTGGTGATATCTTCAGCTCAAAGGTACAGACGCAATTAAAATCTTCACAGGATAGCAGATGGGAACTTAAACTGCTAAAACTGATCTGTTACAATTACCTGTAAATAAAGTAAAAAGCTTTGTGCTATATTATACTTGAACAATAAAGATAAGAAAGACTAGTAGCTGCAAGTGTGTCATGGATCCATTACAGTTGTTTGCCTATTCCATCATTCATCCCCAGCTGCTGGAAAAACTATTGTACTATAGGCATAATACTCCAGTGGAGGATGAATGAAACCCATGTACTAAATATTACAATAAAACCATGAAAATTCTCCAAGTATTCCATCCCTTAAATTTTTGTAATTAAGATTAATCTTATTAAATGTTTTATAAATAACTTAGCATGCACTTAACCTAAAGTCCAGTTGGTACATCTAGTTAAGTGTTCTTTGTTGTCACTTTTAAGGACAACAAAATTTACTATGATGTAAAAGTAAAGAAAATTATTTTTTTGTTCAAGCACTGAATATTAATAAGGAATTTTAATAGATCACACCAAAAGTAGCCTATACATTCTTACAATAGATTGCCCAATAAATGTATTTGCAATATTTCAGAGGGAATAGAAAGATAAAACAGATCCTAGTCATTTCATGCAGGAACAATTGTTTAATTCTTGAGATGTCACAAGGAAATGGAATGAAGCTGCGGCAGGGGAAGTTCAGGTTGGACATTACGAAGTTTCTTCACCGTGAGGGTGGTCGGTCACTGTAACAGGCTCCCCAAGGAAGTGGTCATGGCACCAAGCCCGCTAGACTTCAAGGAGCATCTGGATGATGCTCTCAATCATACAGTTTAGTTTTAGGTAGTCCTGCGAGGAGCAGGTAGTTGGACTCGATGCTTACGGGTCCCTTCCAACTTGAGATATTCTATGACTCTATGATAAAGCCTATGCTGCAGACATTTCACGATCTTCCCTTTGGAACTAGGTACTCTCATTTCAGCAAGTGATAGAATCATTTTAAACTTTTCAGAGTCAGGACTTAACTCCTAGAGGGAACTAACTAAAATTGTTATGCATAAGTAATAACCAATATCTAAATATATGACATGACAGGAATAATATTATCAATGTATGTTACAAGTAAAAAAGGTCTGTTACTATTTAGCACTCACAAACATTATTCCTCATCATTTGAGGTGGGAATTGCAATAGCTATCAATGCTGTAATATAAGATTCTAGAGAAATACAAAGAATTATAAGAACATATTTTAGAGAAACTCAAGATATCTTGCCGGGATTAGCACTTCAGCTTTTTTACATTACCACATGCATTTTAAAAGGCAAGTGATATATGCAAAATAAGCCAACTGAAAGCATACAAAAACAGCACTCTAGATTTAATGCTGTTCTGGGTCATTTCACAATGCTTAGCACCTCCTGCATCCACAGTCACATTAGCATATATTCAAGTGCATCGTCCAGACTGTCCACAGCCTTCACCAAGGCCCACTGCCATGCTAAGGTTGTATCTCAGGGATATGAACAAGTCAACATGCTCAGGAGAAGACCAACTTCTACAACTCCATAGAAGCAGCTGGACAATACAGGACCACGGACTCTGTTTGCTCCCCTTCACATAACTCTGTAGTCTTTGTTCCTTATCTCTCAGTCTGGACTCTCAGGGGGACTTTCCATTAGGAGTAGGGCTCTTATGCCTGCAGTAAGACCAACAGGGAACAGCATGAGTAGGCTACTTGGCAAAGTATGGAAGCCAGGAGCCAAAGGTGACCACAAAGCAGGTGGGGGATGATCTCACTGATGGTGGGCACAGTGCCTCAGTACTCCAGAGTCCCTCAGCAGAACAGGTCCAGTGATGGTAACAAAGTTCAGCTGATAGTCCAGTGGTCATCAGAAAAGTTCACAGTGCCAAAGCAAATCTGAGATCAAGACAAGAAGGCAGCAAGGCATGGTCAGTAGCAGCAAGGTATTAAGGGAAGGCACAATGTGGCTATGGCATAGTTCAGGCAAAGATCCAGGCAAGGACTTGAGCTCCAATGCAGCTCTGGAGCCAGGGGGCAGAAGGTGCATGGATGGAGGCCCAGACAAGGTTTCTCATAGCTTTTTCTCCCAACCTCGCTGTTTTCACACAGTCTGACCCAAGGTTACACATCTGCACCATAGCAGAGTTCGCCTTGAACACGTTTAAACTCCTGGCATGGGGAGGAAAGAAGGTAAAGTTGGGGACTGCAGAGCAAGAGTTATGGGTTGGTTAGGCCAATCAGAGCATGTGCATTGGTAGAATGGAAGATGCAGAAGAACAGCACTCTTGATGCTGTATCATCAGGTCAGAGCATCTTACAAGCTCACAAGAGGTCACTACACTGGCATTCTGATCTAGAAAGAGCAGTTTGAATGCCTATGGCGAATTTTATCTCCTCACAGTAACACTCAGTAGTGGGAAGCAGCTGTTGCTGGCACTATTACCTTTGAGAATCTAACATCATTCAACCAGCCATGGGTTCTGAAAACTTGCTCTGCTCACTGAGGCTCTGGTATCCTCCATCCCAACAATGTAATGAAAACCTGTATCTTGTTACTACGGCAGGGGAAAACAGAAAACATTCTTCTAGAAATCTGTTTCTCAGGTTTTTCCTGTATTGTTTTGCTTGATAAACTTCACAACCTCAAGCGAGTTCAAGCAGGGAGGACAGACAGAAGTGGAACAAAAGATGGTTCATAAGGTGAAAGCTAAAGTGAAGATGGGGAGTAACTGGGCCTGGGGAGCTTGAGGGTATACCAACAGTTGCCTGGATGATCAGTGAGCCAGGCCCGCCAGCAGCAAGCCGAGTAAGTGGCAGAGACACTGGATCCCACAGCTATGGGCTCTGAAACTGTGAGTTACAGCGATTCAGAGCAACTTGCTGACTCAGGATGAAGAGTATAAACTAGGCAGATGAAGGAGATGCATGGAGTACATAGTTTATTAGCTTGATGGGTCACAGAGGAGATAATGTTGTTCATATAAGGCGTTTCCACTTACACATACAAGCAACTCCTCTGAGGGTTGTAACACATGTAGCCAGCACGATTCTAGGATCTGCTATCACAAGCAGCTATGTGCCACTGTAGAATATAGTGACTGAACAAATAAGTTTGGGAATCCTTCACATAAGATGTTGATACTAGGAAAAAAGGTCTATACTCTATGCTAAATATTTAAATTCTTTTTTCCAGCTTTATCAGTTGGTAACATGTATAGTCTCAAAGATACTGAGATTGTACATATTCACACAAACACTGTCTGAACAAAACTGCCTGAAGTGACAATGGATCAATCCAGCCACCAATACAAGGTTCTTTAATCCTTATTTGGATTCCTAAATCAAATTATTCTCAAAAAAGTTGAATATTGAACAGTTCAATGTGATTTCAGAATCAGAAACTTTTTCTAAGTTCAAGTAGGAGAGGATTTCACTCCAAGTGACAACTTACTTTACTGACAATGACAACCTTCCTTTACCTTAACTCTGGACATTAGGCAGGATAGAAAGCAGGATAGAATTTCCTCTAAGATATGACGCAGCAGGAGTAAGACAACAATTAGGTTTTGCCAACTGCTTTTAATGATTCTGCCTTATATGATAATGAGGAAGGATGTGCAATCTGAGACTAGTGACAGTTAGTGGAGGTTACTACCTCCAGAACCGTAGATAAAACAGCTGAATAGTTGGCCCCAAAGTTTAATTGACTAGGCATAAATAGAACAAATCTGAAACAGTCAGAAAGATAAAACATAAGTCATGTTGCAAATTGTGATGCTTTAGGATAAGAGTATTACAATGTCTGCTCAAAGTTCAGTGCTACAAAGGCCAAGAATTAAAAAAAACCCCAAAACTCAAAAAAGTTGATATTGATCTTTTATTTATATTTTATATGCAAGTTGATCTTACTTCTGGACACTTCAGTGCAGATATCTTTTCACTATGAGAGTAAGCTACTACCTTGCTCTCTACAAAGACATGACCTTAAAAGAATCTGAAAGGATATGCTGAAGAGCATAATGGCCTCAATCTCTACACACTAAAACATATTCCTAAATATAACACACAAACACAGTTTACTTAGAAAACAAA
Source organism: Steatornis caripensis (assembly GCA_013398225.1). Lineage (NCBI taxonomy): Eukaryota > Metazoa > Chordata > Aves > Caprimulgiformes > Steatornithidae > Steatornis > Steatornis caripensis. The sequence goes on from VZSC01001170.1 coordinate 296,002, forward strand.
GTATAAAAGATTACAACTGAAAATAATGATCCATAAGCCACTGGAATGAACAAGCTGATACTATTCTCCCATGTTGTCTGGCAATATCTGAAGTCAGCAATGCATTTCAGTTATGAAGAAACATATTCAAGAATGGAAGAGAGGTAAGAAACCTCTCTAACTTGATCTTCCACTTTTGCCACCAAATTTGCTATCATTTAATAATCTGTAGCTGATATACTGTGCCAAATCAACTATGCACTTCTTTTTAACCTCCCAAATAAATTTTTAACCACTGTTTACATTTCTGCTTAAATCTTACATAGAGAAACATTTAGACATTTGTCTGTATCATTTCTGTAAAAAGTCAGGTTTGATGTATTCTTGCCATAAATCAGTAGCATTAAGTATGTTTCAAAATTAAGAATAATTTTCAATTAATTAACTATATTTACACCTAATAGAAAATGATATGTTATTACGCTTGTCTCCAGATTCACTGCACCCAATTCTATGGCAAAATTCATTCTCTGTCAGTCCATATAGACATTATATCATAATATGTCCTAACACAGCACTAAAAATTATTTATCAAATGACTCTATACTAAAGATTAACATGCTACAACTTTGTGTTTTCTCTTTTGACACATTTTGAAGCCACAAAATTCTGCATAGGAATTAATGTCTTCATAACAAAAAACACACAACAAAAAAAACCCCACGAACAAAATACTTAAAAACTTCTTAAATAACAGCAGTATAAAAATTCATTACTTTCATAATTTGTATGGTATCATGTAAATTCATTATATCAATATCTATAGTAAAGAAATCAGTTAAGAAGCCTCAGGTTTTACGTATTTATTAGTGCTTTAAGAACATTTAAATTGATGATATGAAGCATGTAATGATCCTAAATACCCTAAAATAAATCCCTAAATATAATGTTTATAGTAAGGCTGTGGAATAAGCAATAATATAATGATGACACAGCAAAACTGTGTCTCAGTGATCCTATGTCATGAGAGATCAGTTAAGAATTAGATTTCCCCTACTCCTCCCAAGTTAGTAATAGCACAAACATAAGCAGGGCTCTAAATGGTTGCCCTTTTTATTTTTCCCCTCATTTGCCCTTTCCCAACAAGCTATATGGGTTTATCAGGGCAAGATGACATACAGGATAGCCAGGCCACCTCAGAGTGATTAGAATAAGCTGTTAGTAACAGACGTGCAACACCATCATCACCAGCAGATCTACACTGGGATGAGACTTTAGAACACCCTTCCCACAAGAGTACAAGGTCAAAAACATAGCTACTTTTAAGACTGAGCTTTATCAGTTTATGGAGAAGATTAGGCTCTAGCTGCCAACAATAGCAGTGGATTGGACTTGATCACGTATCTTCCTAAGGATGTTCCATAGTTGGATCTTGAAAAATAAATTCAATTAAACTTTTATAGCTTTTTCTTTTTAAGAAATTAACTTTAACCTCTCAAGAAAAAAACATAAATGAGTATGTACACATATATACAGTATTGCTGTTACTATGGCTTAGCAGATGCTTCCATTTAAATTCAGTGAAGAATACATATAGCATTTCAGAAAAGAAAAAGTTAAATATCTATTTGATTTTCTAATTCCTTGGCCAAAAAAGACAAAAAGGGCACTCCACATATGTATGGCGAAAAAGCCCATAACCTTATTCATAAAGCTATGTCTATACAGAAATGCTTGGCTCAGTTTCATAACCACAAGTATAAAATTTGAATGTACTCAAAGGTGAAGTGCCCCAGTGTCTGTAAAAAAAAAAAAAAAAAAAAGATTGTTCAGTCTGTCAGCAAACAGTTAATAACCAGAAAGATGTTGCATAGGTTTTTTTGTATTATGGTCATAGGATTTATCTATGTCTAGCTACATTGTAAGTCATTCCATTCTAACATGTTCTCCAGAAACATGTTAGATTAAAATGTGTTCGTTATCATTCCAGACAGGCATGTGCACTGTTATAATCTAAATTTATTGTAAAGTAAACATAATAATAATAATAATTTTTAAACTACATTTTGTTGATTTGGATGTTAAGATAATAGTACTTGTTATTTAATTTATATTTAAATACATTTCTATGGCAGATATAAGAAATAACAAAAACAGTTCCTCAGTATATTTAACTCAATGTACCAAGAACTCTGCTTAGCAGAAAAAAAATTCAGCATCTGAAGCCTGAACAAGCCCACAGAGAACTGAAAGTAGGTGAAAAAACATTAATGAAAAAAGGTGAAATAATTCTCTCTAGCTGTGAAGCTCAAAGTAATATTTAAAATCCCTCAGATCCTGGTCATATCGCTGTGCTGTTCATCATCTATATGTATTTGTTAATGGATTTGGTGAGCTAAGAGAGGTTGAATAGCCAAAGTGTGGATGACATCCAGCTGTATGTCATCTTGTACAAACTGTACCCTCTCACACAGTTACTAATACTAATTTTCCAAATTTGGAAAACTAGATAAAGCTGGACACAGGCAAGATTCAGCTGATTTTATTGGCAAAACAGATCAAGTCTTGAAAAGTTTGTCTCCAAAATAATGTTCTAAAACACAGAGATTTTCAGCCCTAAGAATTTTCACAGAGCAGTCAATTTAACAGTTCTGTTCAGACACTTCAGGGGCCACTTGTATTCTAATAACCACAAAAGCATAAAGAACTCTGAAAAAACATACAACACAACCACCTCCAAAAAGAAACCTCTTTAACTGCAACAAGATAGCACTCCATTCTCTGGAAATCTGAATGGTATACAGCTACATGCATATTCATAGCCAGCAGATTAAGTACAAAAAACATGCTGTAGGTTAGTAACAAATGATTGCAGAGCTCTTCTCAACATTTACCTCAGACTTGAAAGTGGAAGTGTTAATTTTTCTTCCCTGGCCTTTAAACTTATGTATTAAATTGATCTCCAGGATTTGACATATCCTCTTTCATTTCATCATTATCAGTCTACCACTACAGGTATTTTCAGACAAATGATAACAACTTGAAAAGAAAGTTAAGGTAATGAAAATAGCAGAGTTAATTTGTGCTTTTAGACCTTAATTTACCTACGGGGGAGGAGGCGGAGAGGGACAGAGAAATCAACTCTAGCATAAAAACTCCAAAAGATTCTTTAACCAGACTGAAAAAGAGAACACAGAAGGTCAAAGCCAAAGAGATTAGGGTTCAGACTATCAGTGAACTATGCAATTTATGTCTCATTAAGAAAGAGACTTCTGAGTAAGAGGCAAAAGCCGGTTGTCCAACAGTGCAAGTAAATGCAAACAATTATATCTAAGACGGAAACAAAATAGGAGATCTCAAAACATATACATTGAAGGGTTGGGATAAACCCTATCCCCAAAAATAACCTGCAAACAGAGATGGCTGGTTTCAAGAGACCATGAAATTGAGTAAAAACTACACAACTATAGTACAACAAAAGGAGCAAGAGGAAAAATCCCTTACAAAAATAGTCAAACATTGTATGTGATAAACCATGCGAAAAGTATGAGCCATGAACAGGATGTGGCCATGAGAGCCCATGTATAATGTGTCCGGAAAGTTATTTTCAACACAGAAAGAAGCTTAACACCATTATACCAAGCACTTATACACTACATTTTGTTAGCATATTCAAGAGAGATGGATTAAAATTTTAGATACAGTGTTTTAAAAAAAGACGGAAGGAGGTGGTAATTACCAGAGATAAAGAAGTGTTACTTAAATCAGATACCATAGAGGCTAAGCAACGAGGTTCAAATTGGTCACAGAGGCTGCGAAGTAGATGAAGGTTCCTCTACCTGAACTGAATTTCTAGACACTAAAAGTATAAAGGGAAAAAAAAATTCATTAAGTAGGGAAAAGGCAGTATTAGCTTCACCAATATAAGACCTGTATTACAGCCCAAGAAAAGAAGATGACATTAATACTTTTCCACTATAACAGCTGCTTCCGAGAGTTGGGTTTTCCTCATCATTAAATAGGAAATTAGACACTGGGCACTGAATAGAAAGATTGATCGCTGATGAAGATTTTAGAAATGGATAATTATCAATTTGTCTGCTTACACATTGCTTCCCACTTAAAATTGAACAAAGTAGCCCAAGTGAAAAATCTAAGGGGAAGCCTTAGCAGAGACAACAGTGCAGTCAAGGTCATCATCACAAATGAAACCACCACCAAATGACAAAAAGAACTGAAAGACATGAGTTCCCACACTTCATGACAAGACTGCCTTGAGAGCCAGCATATGATACTGTTAACAACACCAAAAAAAGTCAGCAAAACTGTACAAGCCTTTACTGCTAATCTAGCGAATCGCATACATATCAGCAAAACCAAATTCTCCAACCTGTGCTAGAACAGGATAAGGAATAAATGGCCCCAATGGATTCAGCCAAAGTGTACTTATTATAGGACTTAAACAAGGAAAAGAATACAGTACAAAGCTTCCGTCCTTCTCCAGTGCCCATAGCACAGCTCAGCTGCTACCATAAATCATTGCTAGCCTGAATGACACTGTCACTGAATTGCGTATACCCTACAGTTGCTATAATTCAAATGTTATATTGATATATACTTCTCTTCTTGTGCTGCTTATCTTTGGCCTTATATAACAAAATATGGGAGTTACATGGTACCTTCAGCAGGATTTGCTGAAGTAACTCTTATTGTCCACATCAACTCTGACTTACAGACCGCAGGAAGAGGAAATACTGCTTTCCCTAAGTTACCACCTCCTATTATCACTGTTAGAAATAAAATACTGGCTCACTGAGTTAAATGGACCATTAGACAAACTCAGTGAGGACTTTCTTATGTTGTTCTTGCTATATGGAAATTTTCTTCATAGCAGATGACCAAATTACAAGTTCATCATTGTGTTATGTGTCCTTTAAATAGCCAGACCTATTCAACAAGTCCAAGATGTGGTGTAAAAGAACAAACAGAACGACACTTCTGTTGAAACTGAGAGATGGAAGAAGGCAGTAGATATCTTGTCAGGGAGAATAATTAATAAGTTACAAAAAAATCAGTAAGTAAAACAATACTCCCAAGATATTTTTGCTTTATCTATATTACTCCATACATACTATTACCTTTGCAAGTTCTTTAGATCACCGTGCCTCCATATGGGTTACAACAATTAGCCAAAGATGACTACAGTCTTAACAGAAGCTTCTGGACAGTTCTGATATGCAAAACAAAAATAGCAGTAACACAAAGTTAGCTTGACTGATCTGTGCAAGGCACTTGGTCTCTAACAGAAACGTTAAAATATAGCAGTAACCTATACAGTTGTGCCTTTAATCAGGAAAGAATTTATTTGCGAATGGCACAACTTAAGTGAATTTCCCCTGTTTCAGGACGACGAAAAACTTAGGAAGTGCAAAGGTCAGAAACCTGAAAGTAAATTAAAGCAATGAGAAATACTCTTCACCACAAATAACTTAAGCAAAGTAATATTTTGCTAAAGTCTGAAGAACATGTGATTGCTTACTGTATGTGTTTATTATCTGAATTCTTCCCCCTAAATGCTCTTATGAATAGAGGGAAACTGCATAATTGCATGACAAAACTTTCAAATGAGGCATAAAACCAGAAAGTTCTACACTCCTACCACAGAAGAGACTTCTAGACTTCAACTCTAGAATCAGTCAGAAAGAGACAGAACGGGCTCCCCAGCCCATGACATTTTTTGCAAGACTGAGTGCATGACCACTAGAAAGATATTCTTGAAACAACCAGTTTTGGGACTTGGAACAGAGATTTCCAAGTATTGTATTCTGTATCATGCAATGGTAAAGCCAATTATTAAGAACACTATAGTCGCCATTGATTTTAAAACCCAGGATTACAATCTTTACTACAGCATTCCAAGTAACTAAGGATCTCACTAAGACTTCGATTTCACACCTGCCACTTTAAAGCCTTCCAAAATAGTTTCTCAAATTGTCCAGTAACCATTTCTATGTAAAGCAACATCTCTTAAGATATCAGATTAATTTATTTAATAGAAATAACTTTAAATACTTATTTCTTCATTTGCAGAGCCTGCTGTCCTAAACATGTTTTCATAAGCTTTGTTTGCTTAGCCTGTAGTTTGCTTTTGTACTTGAATAATTTTTTAAATTCTCCAAGCTTGTTTTTGCTTCCCGCTCCCCCCCTTGTCCCAGATGGGAAAAGCATTTGAAGTATAAACAAGCCTAAAGCTCTCCCTCCCTACGGAGGGCAGACATTTTCCACGCGGTCTCCTTCTTGTAAAGATCGCTGCCCTCACGTTTATTCCATGCCATCTTTCCACAGTAGCACGTTTGTACCGGGATACGCGTACAGCAGAGCAATCCCGTCAGCCCGCTCCTGGATACTTCAGGCAACCGCTCGACGCCCCGAAAGCTCCCCAGGGCCGCCATGTCCTCAGGCTGCAGGTGGGCGCCAGGCAGCGCGGCCCGGCCGGGCACCGCGGAACCGCTGCCGGCGGGACAACCGGGCCCGCACCGCCCTCAACCGCCGGGCCGGGCCGCCCCCCGTCCCCGCCGCCACACCGTGGGGTGAGAAACGTCGTGCCGCACACCTCCTGCCGTGCCCTGCCCGGCCCTGCCCGGCCGGGCCGCCGATCCCGGGCCCTACTCCGCGGTGGCGGCTGCCAGCCCTCACCTGTCCGCCCACAGCGCCGACAGCGGGGCCACCGCCGCCGCGCAGCGGGAAACCAACCCCGTCTCCCGGGCAACCTAGCGGGCCCGCCCCCGCCGCTCGCTCATTGGAGGGAGACGCCGGCCGCCGGTGGGCGGAAGTGGGGACCGCGTTACTTAGCAACGGGGCGGGTGGCACGGGCCTTACTTGAGGAGCTGCGGCTCGCGCCTCAGCCGTTAACGGCCGCGTCAGCGTGACCTGGGAGGCACCGAGGGGGCGAAGCTCGATGCCAGCCCCCCTCCCCCTCTCCCCACCGCTGTCGTGCGGGTTTCGGCTGAGTCGGTAGCTGGCAGAGGGGAGGTTTTCCGGAGCTAGCAAGCTGCCTTCCCCGTTACCTGAGGAGCAGTGTCAGGAGGGAAGGGCAGATGGTCCCCGGATCTCCGCGGAGCGCTGGCCTCGTAGCCCCGGCGACGCTGTCGTCAAGCTAAGCGTTTTCAGATGACGTGAAATTCGAGCCATTTCGCTATAGATGCTCCTCGTTTATAGAGACCATTGCTCCAATGCTAAGGGGCTGGAAAGAACGGCAGACTATCCTGTCACACGCTGACGCTGTTAAATATGAGTCACAAAACGCATTCCTCTGGATCCAGCTCCACCAGCCTGGAGTCATCATGTGGGCTTTTAATCTCCAGGCTTTGATTGGACAACATCTGCTTGTTTTTCCCTTCTACTTTTTCCCCCCTGCAGTTGGTTGTGCAGCTGGGTGGTGACTTGTGGCACAGAACTTACTTGTTTACTGAGCAACTATCTCTCTTTGAAATACTTTTTCAGACAGAACAATTTCCTGGTTCAACTCACCACTTCACTATTACTGTGTTTGTGTCAATACAATGCAAATAGTGGGGAGGCAGCCCATGACTTGTGGGACTACAACTCCAATGGTAGTTCTGGATTTCTTTCATTACAGCTAACTCAATCCTCTGTAGCTGGTATCTATGCATGCTCAAAATAAGAAAAAAAAAGTCTTCTTACTCAGTTCTCTGGACAAAAAGAATCTATTGCTTGAGGAGATCTGTCCTACAGTGTAATTCCAGACCTTGCTAATAGACCCTTCTTCAGCAGAAGGAACTGAGAAGAGTTGGATAGGGTATCACTTTGTATATGATTTACTGTGTAAGTGCACAGCTCCAACATGCACCACCTCCAGGGAAAATTTTTGCTGAATTTGCTTCCTTCCTTAGAAACCTATGAAGAGTTTTAACTTGCATGATCTTCTTGAAGACCATAACAATCATACTTGGTCATACCAGGAGTCCCAAGCACTACATTCCATATCCAACAATGGTACAAGAAGTAGGTGCAGAGAGAGTAAGGAAAAAAGCCATACAGCCTTTCCCTCTTTATGTTATGCCTTTTGACAATCATGAATTAGGCACTTCAACATGCAAAAGGTCCCGCAAGCACTGTATTCCATCTCCAACAAAAGCTTCTAGTGGAGGTAGGTGCAAAGAATATAAGGGGAAAAAAAAGTATTCTTTCCCTCTTGATATTATATTTTTTGTCAATTATAAACTACGAGATTCTTGTGCTAAATGTTACGTTCAGATCATGGATATGTACACCCAGCATTTAATCTATCCCCCTAAACTTTTGATCTCCAAAACATCACACCAAACTGAATTCTATTTTTAAAGTCCTGCAGAAAAGCATCTTCATTTGTTACTTTTAAAACATCCATCTGTAATCTATGTGCTCCCTTTTTGATGACAAGTGGCAAATGGTAATTTTCTACTCAATTTCTTCGTGCCATTCATGCTTTCATAGCTCTTTTCAGCCGTCCCTTTTACAATCTGAAGACATCTAGCCTATTTTGTCTCTTAGGTAAAACCTAATCTATACATTCAGATGACCATCCTTCTTGTCTTTCTTTTTATCTTTCCTAGTTCTGCATCATTCTTTTGAGATAGGGTGACTGGAGCTGCCTAAAGATTATTCCTGGAAAAGAGACACTCTGTGGGTCATAGGACAGGCTCATGGGATCATAAGATAGTGCAAGAGGATGGTTTGGATTAGAAGGGGCCTTCTGAGACAACCTCGTCAAACCCCCTGTTCTAAGCAGGGTGAGCTATGAAGTCAGACCAGGTTGGTCATGGCTTTATGGTGGTGGTCCTCTGCTGAACTTACTCTGTTTTGTTGGGGGCCCAAAACTGGATGCCGTATAACAGATGTGGACTAAGAAGTGCTGAGCAGAGGGAAAAAAATAGCAATATGTATAACAGATACGTATTTTAATACTTACTCTTTCACATGTTAAGGATAGAAACCTATTATTTAAATAGGACTACTCACATTTGAGTGCGTAATGTTGAAATTTCCCCTGGATTTCTGAGATTGTATTAGCACTGTAATCTTTGTTACGCTGTGTTTTATTTTAGTCAGAAAAGTAATACAATTTTTACTAACTACTAGAAGTCTCGATTAATCTAGGCATACATAATAACTTCTTTATGCAAGGTGTCTAGCTCTACCACACTACTAAGAACAAATCCTACTTGTTCTAACTTCTGTGTGACTTTCAGCTCAAGAAATATGAGTATCATGGCGAAATGTGCTATCTTATCGCCATCCACATCCATCATACACACTCCTATCTAGACCATTAGTTACAGTTACCAGTGCCTTAGGTTTTGACAGAATTGTTTCTTGGTTTTTCTCAGTTGTTGAAAGCTAAACTGAAGTTTCTTCAGCTAGTTGTTTCTTTATTTTACCAGAGCTCTGTATTTTCTCTTGCACTCATGTTATTAAAGCAGGATACATCTATCCCAACAATGAATAATACAGTTAAAATGTAGAAGGAGAACTTTAAATTGGGTCAAAAATGGAGTTTCAATTTCCATCATATGTAGAATCAATGAGTACTTAGAATTTTGGTAAGTTTCATTTTATTCCTATGATGTGACTGACCTCTGCTGGGAGTCAGAAAATAATATTTTAATTTCTCACTAAGAATGTTTTTTTCCACTAGTGATCCTATAATACTATTAGCCTGCTGCCTGGCAGGGACCATATGCTTCCCTACCTCATGTTAACTGTCAAATTACGTCTAGCAAAGGATTTCATGTAGGCCTTAGGCTGATGATTATTTTTCTCCATTCTTGCTGAGAAATGCTTACTGAAAAGTGTCAAAAGAAGCAAATACTTGAAAGAAGTTTCATTCATTACAGTTAGTTCATGCAGTTGTTTTATTATATGCATACATTCTCTGCTGTAGCTAAAATCAGTACCTTTTAATAAGCTGTTTTAAGTAGAGGAACTGTCACCTTGGCAGTTCTGTCGATGTTGTCCATTGATAGTTACAGCATTAGGATTGCCTAGAATTCATTTCAGGAAACGGAGTATCTATCACAGAGTCCATCATTTGCAAATGAAATCAGACCAAATCTGAAAGTCCCACTTGCCCTTAGTGGCTTGTATGGGGTAGATTTTGAACACAGAGGTTCGGCAGGACCTGAGTAAGTGCAAGGTGACAGACTCTTCTGCTGATAATTACCAGTAGTTTTCAAAAAACAGCTGTTTTAACAACATGGGATGCTCACTACTCTGAACTGGCTGGCAGACAGGCTCTAGTTACAAAATCTATCACCAGGGTGAGATTCACTTTGAGACTGGGGCACTTACATTGAAGCGCTGGACCAGTAGGTATATAAAATGCCATTACCATTAATCTTTCGCTGGAGTCCCACAAGATCTTTCACAGTCTCTCAGAGACCAGTTTGCTTTACTAGAGAAGAGGTGTCTAGGGTAAAATAAATTGTGTTCTGGGATCTGTTGTCTGTATTGACTAGATCATCATTGACTGTAACAGAAATTCTAGACACTTAAATTTAAGCCATCTGAATCCCTCCCCAGGTATTTCCTTGCAACAGACATTTAGCCTAGGTAACACCACCTTCCTGCAGAGATCCTGACCATAAGATGATTGCACACCGCAAAGCTGCCGGCCCACGTAACGTTGAACCTGTGAAGGCGCAGCCTGTGCTGTGTTGTGCTACACGTCCTGCCCAGCATTCAGGGATGTGCTGTGATGTGCTGCAAGTGCCCCGTGGCCATGGAGCAAACTCAGCCAGCTCATAGTAACAGGAGGCTGTGAGGCTGCTCCCGCTTGGTACAAGCTATTGCTCACCTGTGTGGCCTTGCCTTTAGCTAAAAGTGCAGCAGGAAGTTCTCCTGTGAATATTCTTCCTGTTTAACTGTAGAAGTAATGAATAGAGTTGTTTTATTGTAAGAAAATCCTATAGTAGCTCAAATGACCAACATGGGTTAACCCTTTCTACAGGCAGGGTCTGCACAGTGTGCTGCATGCTGATCAGAGGCCCATTCGATGCTGCACAGCTTTGGGCTCCCAGCATATAAAGGGAGGTAAGATTATCTGTACTCTTCTCTCTTTCTTTATATTGTAAGCTATAATAAAGAACATTTTAGATGATACTTTGCAGAGTCTGAGTGTCTTCCTAATGCAAACCACCTTCTTTTCTGATTTTTTTTTATTTTTTCAGAAATACTTCTGGGATTTCTAGCCTGGTGCAAAAACAAGTAACTTTAGAGGCATATTGATGCTAGTTAAAACAAATATTCCAGAATCAAAAAAATATTGAGGCTGATTTTGTTCCCTTCTTCAGGTATTTTACAGTTCCAGTTGGCTTGGCAGAATTCCTTCAAGGCAGAAAAAGCAAAGAGCCGGCAAATGTAATTATGTGTTACTCCTTTTATTATAGACCAGAATAGATAAATTTTATAGAGGTTCTCTGAGAACATTATGCTCTTACACATCTTTATAGGAACGAGCTCTTACAGACAGTACTTACGAGCCTTTTTGTTAAAAGCAGTTCAAACTAATGTCATGGTATGTGCGCAGGTCATATAGCAGCAACTGATGTCCATGTATGGGTCTTTACTACCAAGCCCTATGATTAAACTATCGAGATTCTGCTTGAAATCATTATCTCCTGTTACAATGTCTTCAGCAGTGGCCCACTGTATTATTTTGTGTAATTCAAATAAAATCAAATGCAAAAACCGAAGATGATAAATCTGAGAACTAACGTTTCTAACTCTCCTGGGTGTTACAAAACACGTACTCAATGGACATATTGATTTAAAAGTACAATGTATTCTCCCTCTGGCTTGCTTCCTTTCTCTCTTCTTCAGAGAGATAAGGAGAAAAGAGAGAGATGGGTATAAACTGCCCTATCATTCAGTCCCACTAACAACACCTCTTATTTCACAGGTAGCAATCATATTTTCTCTCAAATGGTTTATTTCATTTCACACTTCTAATTAAACTTGAAGCAATTAGTCTCATTTTACATTTAACATTAAATTAAATCCTGTGAAATAGATTTCTTTCTTTTTTTCTGGATATCTTGGCACTAATTTGAATTAATGGATAGATTTAATAAAAACATTTGTGTTGAGTCAGAAGCTATGTGTTATGAGATGCTTGTGTTTTATAACAACTAGGCACTCAATTTTTTTTTTTGTTTTAGATAACTGCAGAAACCAGGAGTAATTTCAGGTCTTTAATGACAGACAACTTTTCTACTAATTTTCCGTAACTCTCTGCTGGTAGAAAGGAAGAAGATTATATCACCAGCTCTACCACAACTATTTTGTGTTAATTTAAATTTATCCTTACTCATGCTTGCAAGCTTTTAACACTTACAATGAATTTTGGTAACTCCAACATGGGATCACAAGAAAAAATGGCTCCAGATTCCATGGAAGAGGATGAGACACCGCAGGCCAGGAAGAGGTGTAGTGATGCTCAGTGAGGCGAAGCGAGTCCCAACAGTGGTGTACATGCCTTGAGGGGAGAGAGAAATCATGGCGGGTGAACTGCCAGGGGCAAATTCCTCCATGTGCCTCCAAGGGCAAAGCCTCTTCTGTGGCAAGTGGGAGCAGGGCCAGCTGTGCCCTTACAGACTGTCTCCGTGGCTCCCCTCATGCTGCTGTGCAAGGCCATGGCTGGCATAGGAGTGGGATAGTGTTTACTCCGAACTAGGGTAGGGGTCAGGAGAAAAGGTCTGGACATTACCAAAAATGCTGTAGAAGCACCTATGTGTGTTTGAAATCTTACTTTTAACACACGTTTACTTATGCAAGGCAGTTTCTGGGTGCTTCTTTATTCTTCTGTTTTGTAAAGGCTGAACCTGCACAAGTTTTTGTATCAGAAAGTGAGAAACAGGCTTGCCCATCAGTCGATGTCTTCAGCAGTGAGATGTCACAGCACTGCTAAGGCCCAGGGCCGACTTCAAGACACAAAGACCAAAATCACCGCTTTGGCTAGGAAAGTCTTTCTGCCATGCTCAAACAGCTGTGGCTGGGTCCAGATGCAGTGGGATTGGGTGAGCTCAAATACAGAGCTGTGTCCAATGCCGATGGGTGTGTGGGCCATGGAACTCTGCATGCTGTTGCTACAAAATGCGTGGCACATGTTGGGGCAGACCCTGCCACTTTGGGAGAAGGAGACTGGAAATTGCCTGGAGTAGGGTTTTCCATTCGTGCTGGAACTTCATTTTTGAGGTAGCCCTGTTCACTGTCAATACATTAGACTGTAGAGGTACACTGATCTCATCCCTTGTGGATGTGTGAAATCATCTCTTTACTGCTCCGATGGCATCTGCCATGAACTTCTGTCCTCACCTCCTGTTCTGCCCGCTTCTTACTTCTTTCAGTCCCTCACCTGCATCTTTTGTTTCTTGAGTAGCCTTTCAGGGAGCAGGTGCACAGCTAATTATTTGCTTCTAGCCCTGTTCCTTTTCTGTGCTTTTCTCAGTGTTAAAAATCTACCTTATTGTAGACTCTCCTTGGCAGGAGTTTTCTTACTCGCTTTTCTTTCATCTTCTCCTAGCGTTATCTCTTGGTTACCAGTCAAAAGCTCAAAGCTTTTAAGGAAGGGTTGGTAGCTTAGTCAATACTCAGTAACATGATGTCAGGCTGTGACAGTTCTGTTGAATTTTAAAAAAGTTCGGAGTTCGTACACTCTTCTTGTCTGTAGTAAGATGTTATGACTATTAATCCTTTATATGCAGAGAATGGAAGATTAAAGAAAAATTCCACTTAATTCACAGTTTTTCCCATCTTCTACCCTGTCCTCGCCCCCCCTCAGTGCCACTCAAACCCTTCAGTTTTCATTGAATAAAATAGCACATCATATTTCTTGTCAGGTGCTTTCATGCAGGTATAATTTCTTCATGCTTGCTTACTCATCTCTGGAGGCTAAATCAGTGGTTTTCAGGAAAGCAACATAGTGGATGTAACTGGAATGGAACCAAGTTCCAGAACTGAGATCTTGTTTTCAAATTTGGGAGATTATGGCATTTACATAAAATGAAGAATACTATAACTATTTTTACGGAAGCAATGCATTTTGAAAAGCTGCCTTTTAGAGAATTTTATAGTAGTAAGATCCAAGGGTAATGAATCCTGCCTTTCATTATACCAAGCAAAAGTTTTGTCACTGATTTCAGTAGGGGTAAGATTTTGCTTGAATGTACTTGAAACAGAGAGATAAGGTCAGTTTTGAAGACACTGTCACTATTCAGAATTTACTGCACCATCAAACATACTGTAAGGAAAGTACAGCAGAACTACTGTGGTAGATAAATGCATCGTACCTTTTCAACTTCAAAAATCTTGGAAACAACTGTTGATTTTTGAGCTCTAATTAATGAACTCTACTTTTGACAACTGCTGCAGTGGCTCCGATTTATAATAATAAGGGCAAATATGTCTACTGGTATCACTGTTTTGATCTGTTGTATAATTTTTATATCTTAACCAAAGCGGAGGAAGGAAAAGGCAAAATTTGTTCTGAAGTTGTTTGACTCAAGCTAGTTACTATATATGTGTGTTTAATTTCTTATCTTTTGAATGGTTTCAGTTGTGCATAAGCATATCCTAGGCTGGCAAACCTAGAGGAATTGCTAATAGGTTGATTTTGAGCATTATATAGCTATAACCATTTCCTTTATATAGTCATCATAAGTTCTTGGATGTTTCAGGTGCAGCGCTAAACTACTGAAGAATGTGATTCTAAATCGCTTAAGTAAAAGGCAGGAGAGAAATACATGGTGACAGTTCACACTGGCACATTAATCGTCTATATCAAATACAATCTTTTAACTTCCCTCTAGCTTTTATAAAAAATTTGAAACCTTGAAAAGCATAGCAAGCCTAGCTTCCTTCTTTTATGTGAAACTTTTGGAAGAGAAGAAAGAACGTTTCTGCTTCTACACTCCTACGGTTTTACAGTGAAATATTGTTTTCATCTGAAATATTTTATTTAAATGAGGAAACAAAAATCAAATGATCATAGAATTTATGTATCCTGTCTCACCCTAATCATATGTACAAACTCAGTCTTATTCATTCATTAGTACAAGTGAAAATGACAGTTCATGTATTACTGGGGATAGACTGAGTGTTAAAAATACTTTGAGATTGTGGTGGTGCAGACCCCCCTACCCTGGGCCACATTGCGATGTCAGAGCCAGCCAACATTGTACAAGTGCAGTGGGCTGGGACAATTTGTCATTCTCTGATCCTGCCGGCCAGCACAGTGAACTGAGACATGAGACAATCTGGTACCTTCCTGTCCTGGGACAAGCACAGTGAGTTGGGAAGACTGGGCACTCCCTAACTGCACCCAGCACTCCTGTTGCCTGGGAAATGTACCCAAAACTCCTCGTGTCTGGGTCATAGCCCACTCTGAGAGGTGCCAAGACTACCTGACAAGAACTGTGGCCACAATGAAAAAGCACTGAGCAGAGTCAATCATGTTGCCGTCCTATAAAAAGTGGTCCCAAGTGAGGCCCTTTGAGCTCTCTGGGGTCACAGCAGGCTGTGACCGTGTATCTCCCCCAGAGCTGGGACACCTCTTTGGGCAGATGTTCGTGATGTTTGAGGTAGTTTTCATGACATGATTCAGATTGTCCACTGATAGAAGGTGATGGAGTAAAAATTGAGTAATTAACTATATTTGATTTTGTGAGGTTTTCAAAGATCCTTGGGTACCAAAATTTACTATAATCTGCAGAGAAAGAAACATCTTAGTCATAAGTTAACCTCCATACCTGTGTGTGTGTGCATGCGCTCACGTGTATGTGAGTTAATTTAGGAAACTTTAGTAAATTTTAGTTAAATCATTGTGTCGATTGCACAACTCTAATCAAATTACTTTCATTATCGATTACGTATTACTAGATAATAATATAATTTAATTTTGTGATTTATTTTAGTAGAGTTAATACATCTTGTGCTGCTACAAATTGCTGCTACTTCAAAGTTGTACGGGACCATAATCACATGTAGAATCACTTTCACTAAAATCCCAATACCTTTAGACATAAACAATTGACCAAGTTTGGGACTAGGATTGAATCCAGCTGCACAAAGACTCCTTTCTGAGAAGGAATTTAGAAAGCAAGGGGGTACTTTCTGAACCTAGTGAGTCAACAGGAGGGCATTCCTTATACTTTTCCCTAGTACCTGTACACATCACTCCAACCCATTTATGACTGTATTTCCCCCTATCTCCTTGTAAATCACTTTCCCCAATCACAGTGTAAATCACTCCAAAGCACCACTCTGACCCAATTTCCCTTGTACATTCCCTTCACGTAGTAAGTAATAGAATGAACCTTGCCATTGAGTTCTGTAAAGTTGCACTTTTACAAATTCATCTTAAAATCACTTTTCCTAATATCCTTGATGGTAATTCTTTAAGTGACCCTTAAGACCTTAATCACTCTCCTCCATGATAGAGATACTAGTTAAAATTAATTTGCATTAGATCTTGAGTAGTTCATGCTTTTAATATTATGCCAAGAATTTCTTTCAGTTTGCATGTGATTTTTCATTCGTGAATCATGAGTTTTCATTTTACTCCTTTTGAGATGCTTGTTTCTATTGCACTTTGTAACTTCAGCATCTATATGTATTTCAGTTTTGAGTAATCATTTCCAACACTTAATAGCTTCAAATAAAATTACACTGCTAGGAAGAATGACCAAATTAGAAAATAAAACATAAACTGTATTTATATTAATGATTTGGAAAACCAAACTTCGGATGGATGTGAATGTTTCAAAATATACGGCTANTGTCCACTGATAGAAGGTGATGGAGTAAAAATTGAGTAATTAACTATATTTGATTTTGTGAGGTTTTCAAAGATCCTTGGGTACCAAAATTTACTATAATCTGCAGAGAAAGAAACATCTTAGTCATAAGTTAACCTCCATACCTGTGTGTGTGTGCATGCGCTCACGTGTATGTGAGTTAATTTAGGAAACTTTAGTAAATTTTAGTTAAATCATTGTGTCGATTGCACAACTCTAATCAAATTACTTTCATTATCGATTACGTATTACTAGATAATAATATAATTTAATTTTGTGATTTATTTTAGTAGAGTTAATACATCTTGTGCTGCTACAAATTGCTGCTACTTCAAAGTTGTACGGGACCATAATCACATGTAGAATCACTTTCACTAAAATCCCAATACCTTTAGACATAAACAATTGACCAAGTTTGGGACTAGGATTGAATCCAGCTGCACAAAGACTCCTTTCTGAGAAGGAATTTAGAAAGCAAGGGGGTACTTTCTGAACCTAGTGAGTCAACAGGAGGGCATTCCTTATACTTTTCCCTAGTACCTGTACACATCACTCCAACCCATTTATGACTGTATTTCCCCCTATCTCCTTGTAAATCACTTTCCCCAATCACAGTGTAAATCACTCCAAAGCACCACTCTGACCCAATTTCCCTTGTACATTCCCTTCACGTAGTAAGTAATAGAATGAACCTTGCCATTGAGTTCTGTAAAGTTGCACTTTTACAAATTCATCTTAAAATCACTTTTCCTAATATCCTTGATGGTAATTCTTTAAGTGACCCTTAAGACCTTAATCACTCTCCTCCATGATAGAGATACTAGTTAAAATTAATTTGCATTAGATCTTGAGTAGTTCATGCTTTTAATATTATGCCAAGAATTTCTTTCAGTTTGCATGTGATTTTTCATTCGTGAATCATGAGTTTTCATTTTACTCCTTTTGAGATGCTTGTTTCTATTGCACTTTGTAACTTCAGCATCTATATGTATTTCAGTTTTGAGTAATCATTTCCAACACTTAATAGCTTCAAATAAAATTACACTGCTAGGAAGAATGACCAAATTAGAAAATAAAACATAAACTGTATTTATATTAATGATTTGGAAAACCAAACTTCGGATGGATGTGAATGTTTCAAAATATACGGCTAGTTTCAACATAAAATGGGAAGTTGAAGGGAAAGAATTGCACTGGTTTGCTGTTAGCCTCCTCTCTTAACTGGAACAAGGATAAATAAACTTTGTCCCTCTTGCCCCTGGGGAAGCTGCAGATGTGATTGTCCTAACTGTAGGCCTGTGGATATTCATCCTGGTCTAACCCCTTTTGGAAAGAAATGGAAGCAAAACAGACATGCGTGCAGTTATTAAGTGACACTTAGTCACTTAATAGTGAGTTTCAGAGTTAGTACACATTTATTATTATCTTGAAGAGTACATTTTTTCCTAATTCATTAAAATTATCAGTATGCTAATTTCTAATAACAGCAACACTAGAAATTCTACTAGCATCAGATGCTGGTATATATTAATGTTTCAGAGCCAGATGTTGATAATTTATAACTGTTGTAGCTAAAAACTCTTTGGTAGCATTAAGAATTTGTCTGGGGGCCAGAAAGCTGTTACATTTGTTTTGTTCTTCGGCTTTCATGCTGTCTTCTGTCAATGGGGTCTATGGAATAAGTGATCTTGGGCAGTGAATTCTCATCAGATGCCTTCCAACTAGATGCCCCTTTGTATAAAAGATAAGTTTTTAATCATCTTCTGCACTGACAAAAGCAAGTATCTGTTTTGGCTGAAATGCATGAAATTGAACATCTCTGACAGACCCTTAAAATAAACCAGTTTCCTATGGAAACACTGTCTTCTTTTTTCACTAGTAGAATTTGTATTGTAAAATCTTGATAGCTTACTTGTGGTGTTTAAAGAATAACACCTACATATTTCTGTCATTTAGTAAAAAAAAAAATAAAATTAATTTTGCACTAACTGATGTCATACATTTTTGGGGAAGCTGGTCAGTTTTTGGACTAGTGATTGTAGTTATTAATCTGCTGGTGAATGCTAATTCTTCGTATTATTTACCATTTTAAATATGTTAGTGCAACAATGGAAATCTGCTTTTATGAGCAATTAGAAAATGTATGTGTTTCTGATGAAGAATGACAGTAGTTTTCTGTAGCCTATAGTATATAGATTTGAATTTGCCTGGTATGCTGTAAACAGATTGCTAATCCTTACCGCTGGCAGTCTAATAGCTCTGAAGATGTGTTTTATATTTTGTGGCCGGGTCTTGCCCAGATTATTGATGTGTTTTAAAAATCTTGGTAATCTGCCTTCATTCTGAAATTTATAAGCAAGAAAATGTATTTGTATAAATACAAAAAAAGAGTCTGAAAGGCAACAATATTATTTTAAAATCAGTTGCTGATAATTCATAAAATAGAACGTAACATTGCAAAAGGGTCAAAAACATTTTTTGTCTGCTACACTTGTAAAGTAATTCCATATATGTGCTTGACTTGCCTAAATGAGTAATGTACTCTTCAACAAAATAGCTAATTTTACCTTTCATAATGTTGAACATTTCACAATCCTGTGTCAGTGGATACTCCATTACTTTCAACAGAAGCAAAATCTAGTACTTACTCTGTACCAGATGATTTATTAACTCTGAGATCATGATAATGTCTCTTTTGCTGCATAACTGAAGCTTAAGAGGCAAGTTCGGGTAAAAATCCAATTTTCCTATTTCTCTTGAAATAGTTAAGGATATTTTTTGATTCCTTCCTCTTTTTTTTTTTGGTATATCTTTCTCTCTCTTTATTTTCCTTTTTTCCCCTTTTACTTGCCTTTCTTATTCTGTGCTATTTTTACCTGTAGCTCTGGAAAAAGATAAACCAAGTGATTTTTCCTCTCTGACTGCAAAACTTGCAGCTTTCAGAACACTCATCTCCAGTAAGAGGCTCAAAGCTTTTGCCTGAGGTCGCTGAGAGACCCTATCTCCTGACCTTACAAGCTCTGCTTGTTGAGGTTGATGGTGACATTCAACACTACTAGAAATGTAGCAAATAGCAGGGTTGGCTTTGTGGATGGAAATGTGCTTTTTCAGGAGTATTTTACTAGGGAATCCTGAAGATTAGTGTAAAAGACACTGGCTTTGACTTGGTGTTTGCACAGTAATCCGTGTACCAATGACGATTGGCTTTGGAGTTTTTGTTTGTTTGTTTTCTGCTTTTTAATTTCTGAGGTTTGGGGTTTTTTAATTTATTTTTTTATTTTTTTCTAAGTTGCTCATGTTACCTGCATGGCAAGATGCTGTGGTTTTCTGAGCAATGGTACTTGGTCTGGTAAAACACAGCACAGTTGTAGTATTGCTGACTGCATGATCAACTCTGTACCTTATTCAGGCTTGCACAACACAGAGGTAATTTACATTTGGATTGCAGTCTAAGTTAGTGACATCTCCTATTTGACTCTGCTGAATAACGTGAGTCAGTGGTTCTTCAATGGGGAGTGTTTGCTTAAGGCTTTGTTTACAATCTTGTTCTGTAGCATAACAATGAATAATAAAAAAATGTATCAGAGCAGCTATTTCAAAGCCATACCAAAAAAAAAAAAAAAAAAGCAGAGTGAAAAACTGTTGAATTATTTGTTCTTTATGAAAGTCTGTAGATAGGAGCTGCTTCTATGCCATGACCACTGTGCAAATCTGAGGTCAAAAGCCATCCTTGCAATCATGGGAATGTGTCAAATGCTCTTATCTGCTGCCTATCCCTCTAAGGTTTTGAGACTCCTCCATGTATTAAGTGACCTCAGAGTGCTGCCTGGGAATCCCCGCTCTGAGGCACCGCTTATTTTGGTATCCTTCAGAGCAGCAGGGAGGAA
This sequence comes from Steatornis caripensis, assembly GCA_013398225.1. Classification (NCBI taxonomy): domain Eukaryota; kingdom Metazoa; phylum Chordata; class Aves; order Caprimulgiformes; family Steatornithidae; genus Steatornis; species Steatornis caripensis. The sequence goes on from VZSC01001170.1 coordinate 316,721, forward strand.
GCATGGATAACAAGTTTGTGGCAAGCTCCCATTTCACAGGACCTGGCTAAAATGGAGCAGCTCTTCAGAGCCACTCTTTACTAATACAAAACCCCTATATTTTCTTTGCAACGGCTGACATCGTATTTGAAGCACTCATAAGTCAAGACCCACGGTCCTGCTAGTCCTGGTGTCCCAGCCACCCAGTGCCAGGGTGGGCGCAGACCCAGCTGCAGCAGGGGGAGTGCACTTCCGCAGGCCAATGGAAGCAGTCAGAGGATGCTCTTGGTTTAGATTTGTAAGTGTTTGTCTAAACTGTGTCCCGTCACTTTCTGTCTCACAGAATTACAGAATGGTAGGGGTTGGAAGGGCCCTTTGGATATCATCTAGTCCAGCCCCCCTGCTAAAGCAGGTGCACAGGAATGCATCCAGGTGGGTTTTGAATATCTCCAGAGAAGGAGACTCCACAGCCTGTCTGGGCAGCCTGTTCCAGTGCTCTGTCCCCCTCACTATAAAGAAGCTTTTCCTCATGTTCAGGTGGAACTTCCTGTGCTCCAGTTTGTGCCCCTTGACCTTTTAGTTAATCTACTCTTAGTTGTAACTTTTCTTTGCTGAGAACTGTGCCAAAACAGGAGCTGGTGGCCAGTGTACCCAGGTGGCTAAGGAGGCCAGCAGCATCCTGGCTTCTATCAGAAATAGTGTGGCCAGCAGGACTAGGGAAGAGATTGTCCCCCTGTACTCGCACTGATGAGGTTGCATCTTGAATGCTGTGTTCAGTTTTGGATCCCTTGCTACAAGAAAGACATTGAGGTGCTGGAGCACGTCCAAAGGAG
>VZSC01001170.1:317799-340434 GCA_013398225.1 Steatornis caripensis
GAGAAGATAGGACTGAGAGGAGACCTTATGGCCCTCTACAAGTACCTGAAAGGAATTTGTTGTGAGGTGGGTGTTGGTCTCTTCTCCCAAGTAACTAGCAATGGAACAAGAGAAAATGGCCTCAAGTTGTGCCAGGGGACATTTAAACTGGGTATTAGGAAAAATTTCTTCACTGAAAGGGGTGTCAAGCATTGCAACAGGCTGCCCAGGGAAGTGGTTGAGTCACCACCCCTGGAGGTATTTAAAAGATGTGTAGATGTGGTGCTCTGGAACAAGGTTTAATGGTGGTCTTGGCAGTGCTAGGTTAATGGTTGGGCTTGATGATCTTAAGATCTTTTCCAACCAAAATGATTCTGTGATTCTATGATTTAAAAACAGTGGAACAGAATGAAAGTGAGAACATGATCTGGAATAATCTTGTATCTTAGCATCCTGCTTTTTCTTTACTATATTTAATTCTGTCTTTCCATTTCCAGTATCCTATGGTAGTTACCTCTTTTCAATTAAAAAAAGCGCAATGACTACATAATCTGTTTTTAAAGCGAGTGGAAATCCCTTTTCTTTGAGGAAAAAAGCAAAGCCAGGTTGATCATGTTTTTCTCCCAGCAGGATGAGCTGAATGTGGGTGCATCTGCCTGCCTGCATGTGGAGAACTGGATGATAAATTAAGTTCTGATAGAGAGCACGTCATGGGGAGGAGACAGAAGACAATGTAGTTCCTGATTTTAGACAGGAATTTCTTGAAGTCAAAACTGTCAATCTTGATTCAAGTCAGTGTCCCATCATAAAACTAGCCACTTTTTTTCTGCTTGTTTAGAATTGATTTGATTCACGGAGGAATGTGGCTTGTATTGATGCCAATGTGTATCAAGACAGTGCTAGATAAATACGGGCAATGTAAAGCAAGGACCAGGAAGGCATGCAAGAGGTAGGAGCACTGTGTTTGTTGACCTGCAGTTTGATGGAACTGCACCTTGGAAAAAAGAATCTCTCTCTAAGCATCTCTGAAAAAGAAGAAATCGTGCCCAAGCCTTTTTAAGTAGCCTTTCTGACAGGTCTTCATATTTGCAAGAAGCTGAGTTAAAATTCAAGAGGCTTTTATTAAAACACTAACAGAATTGGCTCATAGCCTTTCTCAAAAACTAGGGAAACTAAATCCCATCATCTGGGCACTAAATAATACTTTTCAGGGTGGGAAGAGAGAGGAGAAGAGAGAAGATGGGGAGAGGAGCGCAAAAAGAGCATACCACATCACTTCACTGCTTATCACCTTCACCCTTCCTCCTTTTTGGATCCAATACAAGTTTCTAAGGCTCTACCACTTAACCCAATTTAGACTTACAGCTAATGATCTTCAGAGGATTTGTGAATGATTCTGAAGCATGTCTTCTGTCCATTGGTTGTTTTTACAAGTTGTTCTGTATTTCAGGAGGAGAAAAAGGTCTGGAGGGATCGATGTGAAGTCTGTGCTGTGGAAGGGAGACTCCCTATATAGTTTTCTGCCCTTTTCAAAAGATTTTGCTGGTCTTTATCCAGAACTTGTTTTACCAGGTCTGCAAAGTGAAGCATTGTGCTAAGGTGTCTGCTTACCTGCAGTACAGCTTGGTTATCCAAATATGCCAGGTATTGTGAAATGGGATATTATCTCTTGGTAGACCTTACCAAGGTCCTTATTATGTCCTTCTGTTCAGCTTTCCTTATTTCCCAGCAAGTCTTTTGAAGCACCTCAGATTCTCAGTCTCAGTCCCCCAGAAAATCTCAAGGTCTCTCAAGGAAGGACTGCTTTTTTCCCTTGGTCTTCAGGTCAGCACATTTATACATAGACATAAATATACAAGCTTAGGAAACATTTACGGTGTCATGCTTGGCATAAAAAGGTAGCAGAATGTATGAGGGAAATGTAGGGAATTTTTATTCTAAGGACTTTAACTGTGGTACAGCATGAGGTTGTGATGCAGATTGTGATCTGGTAATCAGCCTGGGTAAAAATAGAAAATTTTGATAAATGAATGAGGATTGCTTATAATGTTATAACCTCATTTTCCAATGAAGGTGTTGCTGATTTCAGTTTGTTTTGGAAATGCTGTGTTGTAATCTGGAGCTTGTAAACTGTATTCTTTGCTTCTCAAACTAAAATCTTATGAACTGCTTTCTTTCATGTAGATCTGTTTGTGCCATTGTCAGCCAGCATGCACCGAACATTGCAAAATGCCAGTAAGTGCTCTGTATTTCTATTATCAATAATCACGCTCTGCATACAGGATGATAATCCCTTGAAGGAGCACTGGTTTTTAAATTGATGCCTATATAATATTCCTTTTCCTTTATTTAGTAATTAGTAATTTGTTTAGTCATAGATTTGTTCTTAGAAAAACCAAAGCCATGTGATACAAATCTTACTGGTGATACTGGCTGTTGTGGCCCAGCACTGGCTGTAGGTAAATAGTAATGACTGATAGTGGGTGCCGGTGGCATCACACCAACTCACCTGGATTATTGCCAAAGTAAGTATTTATTTAGTCCTGGTAGGTGATTGTTTCTTGTCTTCCTAAGCATATGAAGAAGTCCAGCAATTGCTTCAGCTGTGGTTGAGGTGGGTAGGCAATGGCTCACCAAAGTTGCAGTAATCAATTTTCTATTTAAGAAAATAAAATATACTGCCAGTAGTGAGTGGGAGGGAGTGTGTCAGAGAAGACTGGTTCCAAAATGTTGCTTGTGAAATATGCAGCATTTTGGTGATCTTTGAGAGTAGGAATGCTATCAAGTATGCCAAAAACCCCCTTTTTGTGATATCTTAATGAGTAATTTTGGCTTGTGGCGAGAATCCTGTTGCTAATAGTGAAACTGATCAGGGTATCGTCAGATATGCTTTGATACTGTATGAGAAAACTAGTGCAATCATTGAAGTTATTAACATGGGAAAAGAGAGGATGATAATATAAATGAATGAAGGGACTGATACTGATGTAGGAAAAAATAGTGAATAATTTGCTATTGACTTGTGTGTTTAGGACTTCTCTCTTTTATTAACAGAAGAGATAAAATTTCACAGGTATCCTAGCTAGACATGATTTATTTATCCTGGATGCTAATTCATTTTACTGAAGTTTTTTTGTTTCCTTTACTCCTTAAAACCACTTAAATTGATTGGCAACATCCCAACATACTCTGAGAGGTAACATTTTTCAACTGACTTCTAATACTATAATTGTTCCAATAGCATAGTGAAGATATTAATTGGAGATTTTTCTTTATCTTTCAGTGCAATAGTTGTATAGGTTGTGAGAAATCACTATGGCTAATCAGCATGTTTTTATAGATGTGGACTTTTACATTCTCTTCTCTTTCAGTTGTAAAAATAGTTGGTTGCAAAACCAAACCCAGTTTTATGTTTGTAACCTTTTTTTTTACGAAGTTGGGAAGAAATTATTACCTACCTCTACTGATGAAGGTGTGACTTCAAATGCAGAAAAAAATGTTGAATGTATTCACTGTGCAGGTCACAGATTTTGAATTTAAATATTAATATAATGACAGTTTTCCTTACTCAAGTCATGCTGGTATGATGAATGTTGATGAGGTCCTGTCGAAATTGCTGGTTCTACTAGATTTCCTTCCTTTAACACAGACATACAGAGTTGTTAGCTCCTATGACGTAGAGGAGATGCAATAGTAGGAAACACTTTTTGAAGCAAAAACCCCAGGCAGAAGTAGCAGGGAAAATATATCTGTGTCCTTCAAAGTGTTGCTCTGCATATTTTATGTTATGAGTATTTGCATTGGTGATGGGAGGCAGCAGAGAGAGCAGCCCAGGGAAGTGTTTAACTGAGAATGATAAAATTGAGATTCTTGGGCTGAATGCTTTCTTGAAAAGAGACTTGGAAATATAAGATTTATCTGCTTTTGTATTTATTAATTTGTCAGTCAGGAAAAAAGAGTTTAGTTAGTTCTACATGATTTTTTTTATTTCAAAACAACATCCCAAGCAACAGTGAAGACTTTTCTGACCATGACAACATCAGATCTTTCATACTGCAAAACTGTTTAAGACTGTCTGGAGGAACTGATACTAAATATTATATCTGAAATGTTTTTTCACCATTTGCCACAGTCCAGAGAATGACATATATTTGGACCAGGTCCACTGCCACAAACTTCTTCTGAGAAAATTGTATTTTCTGAACAGTTCTCTTATGTTAATGGCCCAATAACTTACCATATATTGGCACAGAGTGGCATAAATTGTCCTTTTGTGAAGGCAGGTACAGTTTGTGAATCTGTAATATAGCTAATATACTTAATGTTTTTCCATTTTAAGATTTGAAAATCTTAAAGTATTTTCTTTGGGCCTCTGGTAACTGGCCTCACAGACCTCTGTGCCTACTGGGAGTGTCTTAGGGGGAGACATGCTATGTATATGTGAGGAAGATTGAGTTAGAGTCCATGTAAGCAAACTGAGACTGCTGGATGTGCATCCAATGTTGCTGTTATTGTGAGAGGGTTATTCCCCGTCTTCTTTGGAAGGTTGTGGTGGTTCTGAGAGGTCTTCAGTGGCTGGAGAAAGCTAAAAAACATGCCCACTTTCGAGAGTGAAAAGAAGGATATCCAGGGAACTGTACACAGGACAGTATCCTCTCAATTCCTGGGAAGATCATGGAATAAACCTTCCTGGAAACCATTGACAGGCTCAGGAAGGTAAATAAGGTGGTTGAGAACAGCCAGTGTGGTTTTACCAAGGACAAATCATGTCTGACTAACCTGATTACATTCTGTTACAAGACAGCTGGCTCTGTGGATAAGGGGAGAATAGGTAAACAATGATGTTTACCTTCACTTAATCAAGTATTTTGACATGGTTTCTTACAGCGTTATAGACTGGTGACTGCAATGTGGGTGGGAAAGCAGGCATGTCTCAAGGAGCAGAGGTGAACATCTTGAAGCCTAGTTAGTGACTACTTACACAAGATGCTCTTTAGAGGCTGATACTGGTGCAAATATTGCTTAACATTTCCATCATTGACCTGGACGATGAGATGGAAATTGCCCTTACGTTTGTGAATGACAGTGAAATGAGTGGGAGAGGGAGAGGGATGCAGTCTATATCCTGGGTGATACATGGGGCTAGCATTCAAAGGGACCTCAACTAGCTGTAGGAGTGGACCAAAATGTACCTGGTGAAATTCAGTAAGAGTCCTGCAGCTGGGCTGACATAACCCCATAAGAGTGACTGGCCATGAAACAGCTCTTTAGTAAAGGACCTGAAGGCAAATGAGAATTTAAATATGAGTCAGCATTGTGTGATGAAAACAATCTCTATGCTTGGTGGCCACAGTACACGTAGCCAGCATAGCAAAGGAAGTGATTCTTCCCTCTCATTCAGCACTTGAGACTTCAGCAGGTGAGTACTGCGTGGAGATACGTCTATCTGTCCACCCCACCGATAAGGAGATTGCTAAACTGCAATGTGTTCAGCAGATGGCTCTTGGAATGGTTAAGGGGATGGAGTACTGTGAAGATTTTACACTCTTGAAACCACAGAGTTCTCATTTTATAAAGGGATAAATATATACAATTATTTCATACAAAATGGGTCATTAAAAATTGTGTGCTTTTAATACCTAAGATTGTGTGGGTTGAGAATTTCTGATGTAAAAACATAATCTGATACCTTCGCTAGGAAACAGTTTGGAAAGAATACTGTTCTTTGCAAACATACAAAGGTTAAGAAAAATAAAGTAGTATCTACCCTTAGTATTCCAATTTGCATTACGGAAAAGATTAAAAATAAACAGATTAAAGGAGTTTTATGATTGTTTTTTTCAGTGTTCTCCTTTTACACTTATTCCAGTCTGCTTTGGTTTCCATAGCTACTAGTTTAATCATGATGCACAGAGCTATTTCTAATTACAGTATATGCCAGCATAAAATTAATTCTTTGAGTATCTTAAGTAACAAACAGCTTGCAGCTTGTTCTTTGGCATTTTATTACCACAAATCCTGAAGTAGCACATTAACACATCATATTTAATCTGTTCAATTCTATTAAAAAGAAAATAAGTCTTGAAATGTATATGTGCTTAGATCTGTGTCAAGGGAGACATATTAAAGAAGGAATGTATTGTACCCAAGGTTGATGCATTAATTTCAAATTATATAGCACTTGTAAATGATCAGTGGCTATTATGGAAAAGACTTGTCATACTGAACGTCTAATACGATGCAGTTTTGTTCTTAGTTTTTATCAATGTGAAGTCTCTGTGACGTCTTTAAATTCTCCTTAGGCAAACATGCGTTTTTCCTTACAAAATAAAGGGAATTAATTAGATAAATCTTCTGTCTTGAGGAACTTGCAATATGCAAGTTCTACAACTGAGTGCAGGTGAAGAAGACATATAGTTCAGTGAGAAATTATTCAAGTGCAGTGATTGCAGGATAGGTCACAAATGAAAAAAGGCTGGATTTTCCAAGACATGAACAGTAGAGAAGTCAGTGGCAGCTGATGATCAGTGCTGTCAAAAAACATACCAAGACCTGTTCATATTTGTTTTCTAAATGAAACAGATGTTTGTCTTATTTTTTTACCTTATTTGTGTACAATATTCTCTTATGTCAAATGATATTTATATTTTATTTGCTTATTCAACTGTCTTCCACATCTGAAGCCCTGGCTATACTAACACTATTTTCCCAAATATGTTTCTGCAGTGTAAAGTAGAAAGAACAGAATCAGAACCTGTTCGCATTGTGATTGTTGTCCGACAATAATAGCATGCTTAATTAAAATGTCTTCTCCATCTTTTTGACTGTTAATCATCTGTGTTGCCAGGAATCCAAAATAGTCTTTCCTGAAATGTTGAAGATAAAGGTAGAGATTTGCAGATTTGTAGAGATTTGAACTGGAGTTGAAATGTAACCTTTTTGTAAATACAGAATTTTGAAGTACATTTAAGCAAAAGTATTTTACAACTGTTATTGTACAGATGATCCGTTTATCAAACCTGGAGTGAAGTGCGAAATAAGGACTTCCTGTTTGCTACGCGGTGAGTCTTATGGCGTTTTACTATTTTTTGTATTGTTTCATTGATTCACCTCAACAGTGAAGTAGTATGCACTAAGAAATATGGTACATACAAAGAGCTAATTTAAATAGTTCTAAAATTATTGAGATAATTATCATTCAATCTTGTGTGCAGGTGGCTTATTGAATGTACTTTAATTGGTGCACCTTTTTTACTCTTGTTTATGACTTGAGGCAAATGTAGATCTTTCTTCTGAGTTTCTTCTAATTAGCAGAAAAGAATAGATCTCTCTTAGGTGTGAAATTCTGCTTCCTATGTGAGAACTTGTTTAAAACCTGTACTGCTACGCAATGAATGCTTTTAATATTAATCTTCCCTCGACTTCAGTAAAAGTCTTTCTGTGAGCAAAGGATATGAATTGGGATCTGAATACTTTTGTAAATAAGATCTAAAATTGTAAACTTTTAAAAATGACACACTGACTTTACTTGATTTACAGTTATTAACTACGGTTAATGAGTATGGAAAGCTTATGCTCGTCTTTGCATTCGACAGTATTTGGACCATGGAACAGACCGAAGAACCAGTGTCTCACCCATTTGCTTCTTCCATAAACATCCGTGCTATATTGTGTAGTGAACTCTGTCCTTTTATGTAATGTATATTATATACTTGCAGCTCTTACAAAAACCCTGCCAACCTTTATTGATTCAATCGCTTCTGGATTAGTTTTCACATGTACATCAAAAGATGCTATGCTTATTGTAAGATAATCATTATTCTCTCATTTGTCACTTGGAAAATTATTTGCAGACTATTTTAAATAGATTTTTATGTTAAATTTGTTTTGCTTCATCTTTAGCCTTCATCTCCAAACTTGACAGGATTTCTTATGTAGAAATCTACCTGCATGTGATGACTGATCTTCTAGACTTTAAAGGTATTTTTTAGTATTTTGAAATATATGCTTTTTTCAAGGACCTTCTATCTGGTCTTGCATTACGACAAATTAGAATATGCTTTTAATTGAAAAATATAAAACTATTTTACTTTCTTATCTGTAAAGTATTGTTTGAGAAGGTGAAATATTAATGTGGTTAAAAATACAGTTCTGTGAGCACTATATACAAAATTCTGTTTCTCTGGTACTGATAGAGCTACTAATCTAAACTGACCGGTGATAAAAGAACCAAAGTTAAAAGAAAAAAAACCCCAAACCAAACAAAAAGCAACAACCCCAAGAAAAAAAGTAAGTTTACTAAGTTTGATGAAGAATATTTGGGATGTTTGTTTTTATGCTCCCTCAGCTGTTGGGCACTCCCATCATGTTGCTATCAAAAAAGTACTGTTTTAATAAATTAGAGAGAGTAATCAATAGAAGCTGGCATATAGCACAGCACACTCAAATGAAATCCAATCTAAAAACTCCCACAATTCTTGTTATTCTCATATATTCCCATGAACACTGTTCTAAAAGTTCATGGCAAATACCGATTTCAAAAACTATAGGGCTGTACTAATAATACATAATGAATTGCTTCTGTCATTAGAATTAACTGTGAAACTCCTTGTGGAATTTCCAAATGGGTTGTGGATTCTTGCTTCAAAATGTATTGCCATTTTCAAGTAGATTGGCACCTTTTGTGAACAGAGTGGTTGGTCATCATTTATTATTGGCAGACAGAAGTGATATCTCTGTGTTATTATTGTTCTGTTCTGATTCTTCAAGACTAATGGATATAGCATAGAGGACTGCTTACATCCATTCATTTTAAATATATTGACAATTTATGCTTTTATTTCACTGTCTAAATGATCTTGTAGCTATGCTGTTATGTTTGAATAACAATAATTGCTAGATACTTCTCTGGTGAACTGAGGAGGGAGAAAAAAAATATAGAAGAGACATAAGAAGTGATGGACTGTATGAGAATGTATTTTGATTTTTCTTCATATTTAGTGATAGAGGAAGTATGACTTAAGCCTACAGACTTAATGTTAGCCACTTCAGAGTTAAAATAACATTACTTCTTTTTAAGGTAGCTGAATTCAAAGAACCTTGCTAGATGTGAGGTGACAGCTTCTCTCTGTTTCCAGAGAGTCTGTAGCCAGGCTACTTCCCAGTGGGCACACACATATAGACAAACACACACATTACAGGCACAGCCAGCCTTTGCAGGCACCTGCATAAACATACACGTGCTCATAAACATGAACAACATGAGCCAGACAGACATATCGACCAGTAGGTTGCTTACATGTGTCAAATCTCTTTTATTCTCCAATTCCTCTCCATTTTGCTGGTCTTGTTCCTTGGTAATCCATCTCAATCCCTCCTTATCTCTGCCCTTGTCTTCCCAAAATTAACAACTTGCATGTAATTACTTCTGCCCTATGAATGCCAGTTTTACCTGGGTACCACTGGCTTTGCAAGAGTCTGCTCCTGAAAAAGTCCCCATTGCTCTCCTTCAATTATCCATGAGGTTTGGCCATTTTTGTCCTGACTCTGCCTTAACCATGAAATCTGGCTGTTCCTCTCAGTGCCATTTGCAGCTTTTGTCAGATTCTTACTCTGTTACTCAATATGTCCGGCAATTTCTCGTATCATGTTCAATAGTTATGTTGTGTTCAGGCAGCTAAACCCAATGCCAGAGCTCGGTCATCTGCCTGCATACCTTAACTAAACAAACACAAAACAAACGCTCAAACAAATGCTCCAACAAACATAATCTATTGATGAACTATTGAAACGTATTTTTCACAGGCAATTCGATATGGTGTCCTATTTAGTGAGTGCAAGTTTCAGGATTTTTTCTCCTAAGGGAGTGGGTTGGTTTGTCTGGGTTTTTTTGTTTTGTTTTTTTCTTTCCTTTTTTTTTTTTAACTTCGCAACACTTTCGTACCCATGTGATAGAATCCAGACTCTTCAAAATAATTTTCAGGTTCAGCTGTGCTATTTCTTTGCACGGATGTTTTGTACGTACAAAAAACCTTGCAAGTACCAAGGAAAAATGGTATGAAAATTGCGCCTGCGTGAAGGGAGACTCTATTTACTAAAGCTGTATTTAGGCAGCCACGTGTGTTAGATTTGTAGGAAATTGTAGGTACTGTGCCGCTAAGGGTTATTAACCAGCCTTTATGCAGGCTGTTCAAGGCCACTTTTGAGTGAAAAAAATGGTCTGATGAAGTGACATAAATGGCCTGGTGAAGTCACATAAATGTTACAGCCTCGCTCCTCTCTGTCTCTGAAAACGTTATTCTGCTGGGGCAAAATAAAATCTTCTTGAGCAAAAGATAGAATCAGTTTTACTGTGACTTTCCTTGGTATGTGACCTGACATTAAATTGCATGATTTTCAAATAGATTCTAAATTGATTTCCAAATAAACTCTAAATGCTTTGAGTTTTAAAGGTTAGTGGGGGTTTTTTTGTTGATTTTTTTGGGTTTTTTTTTAGAATGCTCGTGCTCAAATTCTTGTGGTTTAGATTAGAATTATCAACAACAGCAATGCAAATCAAACTCTGAGCTGTAATGCTGGAATAATTTAGGAGACACTGCTTGTATTTCAAGTTATATAAAATCGATTACTAAAACCATACCAAAACTCTTATGAAGACTTCCTATATGTGGTCTATAGCTCTTTTCTAGGAGGCATTTTTGAGGCTTGTAGACATGTTTCTGTTTCTCGAAAAGAGGTAACATACTGTTTATTATAATTAAGGTAATTTCTTCTGTCACAGAGTACCTGCTCTTCTGTCACAGAGTATCTTACTTTCAGTGAAGTCAAAAAGAATTTTTAAAATTTATGAGACTTTGTAGTGCATTATAAGGAGGTTTGTATTTCCACAGGATGTAGGTGACTTCAGTGTTAGGACATGCCAGGCTAGTTATATGTGTAGAGATTGCAGTCACTGTTGAAAATATATAATGTGGATTTGATGTGGAAATACCCTTGGTCTGAAAATAGCTGTAGAAGTAGCATAGTTGCTATCTATACTATTAGCTATACTATATTAACACTTTACTCTCTCTCTTTGGTAAAATAAGGCCATTTGATTCTTCTAACCTAGCCAAATATTCACGTTGTTTTGTCTAAAATGGTTTGTGAGAGGTTCTTATTGGATGTAGTTGGAGGAAATAGGCATTTGCCTCAACAATGGAAACAGATTTTGGTAACAGGATTGTTCATAATATTTCAGTTCATGTCATATCAGAGCTTTAGTGTGAAAAATTAAAAATGTTAATTGCAATGTTGAAAATCTTACTTCATTCTAAAAGGCTTAAAATATTTTATATGACCCATTTATGGTTTGTGGTTTTGTTCTCAATGTAAACTACAGTAGTGTGATTTTTGTAATATCTATTGGCTTTGAAATACAGCATATATTTCATAAGCAAATAAATTCGTACTGTTTAAAGGCATGAAGTGCGGATATTTAGCATTATGTGAAATGCTTTTTTTCACTGGAAGAATGTTCTGATGGGTGATGACGCAGACATTTAGAATTCACAAATGGTTGCTTTTCAGAGCTGCTGGTAATGGAACTGAAAAAATAGCAATATCTCTTGATTTTAGCCTTGAGCAATACACAAGACCTAGTTTGAGATGTAGTTATGAAAAGAGTAGGTCTAGGAGGAGTTTTATATACACGGTCACGGTAATACAGTTAAATTCAAAATCTTTGTAGGAATAATCCCCTCATTCATTTTAATGGTGGCTGTGTACAAATTAGACTATTTAAAGAGGGAATTAGAGGGGCAAGTAAATAGTTAAAATCCTCACAGGTTGCAGGGAATCTTTTAGAGCATGAGGAAAAAAAGAAAGTCCAGCATTCTTAAGCAGGTTCCTGCTAGAAGTAAAAAGACAGTATTTTTGAAAGTGAAAATTGTATCTATACAGAGAAAAGAGCAAAAGCTCAGGCATAATATTGTGGTACTGCGTTTAAGTCAAATGAAAAGAGATTTGAGCAGCAACTTACTATGGGCACAATCCGCCGACCCCCCCAAAACTTATTTAAGTCATAGAGATGACATCAGAGGGTAACTGATAGACCACTGGGGGATAAAATTTGAACTCAAGAAAGATACAGCCATAACACACAAAGCTAAATCATTGTGATCATTACTCACTGCATTGTTACTTAATATACAGAAGCTAGATTCCACCTAATAAGAAGCAAACCTAAAGCATAGCCTCAAACTATGTGCAGAGGTATTTAATCAGGAAGATAGTAATCAATTGCCAGAATCAAATAGAACTCATCTGAGACTACTGAAAGAAACCTGAAATTGCTTAATTGGTAGCTGTGGTGTTTAATCTACAACTTAAACCAGCCTTGATGCTAGGCAAGTGGCAGGTGGCAAAGGAATGTACTTCTTTTCTTTTTCCCTTTAAAAGGAGGCAAGAGAGTTCCCAGGAATTTTTTAGGGTGCTAAAGAATAAATTTGTTTGAATGATGAGGCTGCATTATATAAAAGGTTTGTTTTTCAGTTTATTTCTAAAAGTGTCTATTAATGAAACTTTTTTTGAAAGCTGAGTATTGGGCTAGTGAGATGTTTTGATCTGATCCACTAGGGCTATTTCAAGGGGTTTTGTTTTATTATGCTGGTGGAAATTTGACTAAGCTTTTGTGTTTATGAGGGGAAAGGTATTTAAAAGATTGAAAGAGCATATCAAATTTAGGCTAGTAAGGGATATGTCTAATTTTCCATAAAATGTGTCCACTAACTGCTAGTGAATTCATATTGTACCATTGTTCCCAGCATGTGTATCTTTACAGTACTTCAGGAGGTCCCTTATGGTCTGTATAATCAGCTCAGTAGCAGTTGTGAAAGAATATTCAAACTTGTGAGGAAGAAAACTAATTGCTAGTTTTGGTTCTTAAATATTTGAAGTAGCAAAAAGAGATTGATGTTCAAAACTGTAATTTTACAATCCATTGGGTTGGAAGTAAGAGAAAAGAAACTGAAAATAATTCTGATGATTTGGCCAAGGAGAGGGAAGGATGTCAAAAGCATAGCAGTTGAGTCACTGGTCTGCTTGGGGAAAAGTCAGAGGACAGACACCTGAATTAGCTTTGAGGTAGGTTTTGGAGTGTGGGTGGGGTGTTTTGTTATTTTCTTAACGTTAGGTGAGAGGAATGAGGAGTGTCTTATCCAGAGAGTGCTATGATTTCATGATAAAGATGTATCATTAAAGCTGTATTTGAATCACCTCAGGCAGAAAAGGCAAGTGAATTTGCATTTTCTATTTCACAGGTGACTGTTCTTGGATTGTTCTTTGGTGTAAAATACATTTTCTTTCTTCTCTATCCGTATTTTACAATAGAATCATTATCTCCTAATTATTGGAAGAAAAGCAGTTGGCACTTACCAAAGTTCTGACACCTACTTTACTGAAGGTATGCTAGGAAAGGGATGGATTTTTATATACTTTGCTTTTCTTAGTCTTCCTGTTGGTTATGCCTAAGCAACTTCCTGATTGGTGTGCAAGATATTTTTTTACACCTTTTAAAATGTCTGGCTTTGTCCCTGGAGTCCTGTCATAGGATCCTAACATTCAGACTTGGGATTAAACAGCTAGAAATTAAAATGAAAGGTGGCTTGTAGATGCCTGAGTCTTTTATTACCTCTAGTTCTTATCAAAGTATTGAAAAGATTAGAAAATGTATATGAAAACTTAAATGCACAGTGGTCTCAAATCAACAAGACGTAGGAGACATGCGAGTTACTTGAGTAAGCAGTTTTTCTTATTCTAGTGCTGTTCTCTGGGAGTCTATTCAAGCCCCAAAGAAAGAACTGTTTAATAATCCTTTGGTTGCAACTGCTAGTGAGCTGTTGCACTTCCATGATTTAACTTACTAGCTAGGCCAATTTTTTCATTTCCTTTTTTTTAACATTCATATTTCCATCAGATATATATATATAGATAATACGCTATGATGTTGACTAAGTCCTAGAAAATCAATTCTCATCTATTACACTTATTAGATTTAGATGCATGAGATCTATTTGATCCTCAACCAATGTTAGAGACATTAATTGCTCTTGTATCCCTTGCTTGGACTGACAAACATGGAACTTGTTTCTGAGTCATTTCTGCAAGAAGCATACTGAGACTATCATGCTAAACACACACTAGCCATGTGACTAAGAAGTCTGATATATGATTTATCTTGAATCATACCTTGCTTTTTTTCTTGAACAAACAAGGTATATTTGCAACAGCTAGGAGCATAGCAAACCTCACTGCTTTTCTAAACATTTTTGAGACAGACATTACAGTAAGCTCTTTAAAAGAGTAGAAAGGTTAAAGCTTTTCCTAGCTTGTGCCTGAAGATTTAGACTGTATTCCCAGTCCTATTTTCTGTCTTTTTACTTTATATTCAGGGACAACTTGGCCGCCTTGATTCTTTCACTCACACTTTCTTTGCTGGATACGTCTGTACTTTTGACGGCATAATCCAGATACTGCTTATGTATTAGGTAATCTATGAGCCTGAGCCTTGAAAGATGCAAAATCATTAACTACAGTCTTATGGTACAAAGCCTGCCTTGAGTTACACAAGAAGACTTTTTGTTTGTTTGTTTTCCTTAACCTCTGGGTAAGAGTAGATCCTCATCTTCGCTGTCTTTGTAGACAAGTTCTGGTGTGTTCCCTGGGTTAACAGGGATATTGTTCAGCGTGTCTAGTTCTGCCATGCCTTAGGAAAGGAGCTGAAATACTTTAAAGGGGAGAATAGTCTGTAGCTATTACTATAAACAGCTAAAACAAAATCTGTAACAACAGATTTCAGGTGAAATTAAAAATCTTTTTGTGGAGATGCTTTCTGTTTTTTCTTTTTATTTAAAGACTAAGAAAGTTTTAGAATTTTAAGTGCTTCATTCTTTAAGTAGAGGTTTTTAAGAATTAATATTCCTGTCACTAGAACGGTACTGTAAACAGAAAGTAGTCATACTGCCAAGTGACAGTGAGTGCAAGAGTTGCTTTTGGAACCGAATGGAGTTCTTTTGGTGTATGTAGTTCATACTCTGAAATGTTTTTAAATGTTATGTACTTTTCCACACTATATAAATGGAAATAAGAGTAAGTAAAAATATACAGCTTTAAAACAAGTAGTATGTTTACTTACAGATTTTACTTTGTATGCCTCAGAGTGCAAAAGTGTTTTTTTTTTTTTTCCCCTTAGTAAAACTCAGTAAGTGTTGAATCGGAACTGTATTTGTAGTAGAAAATCTATTTCAGAAAATACTTTCCTCAAAAGAATAAGCACAGTAATTTTAACTAGTCACAGTCAGCTAAGTTTATTCCAAAAGTAAACCAGAAATTTTTGTTTATTAATGTACTATCTGCTGCTTTCTAGGCAAACTAAAATAACTTTTCTCCTTCCTAGTATGTCTATTTTGGAATTGTCACTACCATTGCATTCTAAATCCTGAGAAAGTCTACAAATAGATTTACTCTAAGACCAATTCATCCACTATTTGAAAATACTGATATATATTTATGCTATTTTAAGGAAGGAAGATGAAATCATTTTAGCATACAGTAGTTCATACTATGATATCTGGATGTATGTATATTATAGCTTCATCTGAACTGAATAAAAAGATTAATAAATGTATTTGATTGGAAATATTCAAAAGTTATCATTTGCCTTTTAGGTATACAGCTGGACAAATTCTTTGGAGAAGATAGGCTGAAATGGATTCTAGCAAATGTTTATTCTTTTCTGTATATGTGAATAACAAGATCATTGTGCTTGGTATTTATATCTGATCTAGACGGGCAAAGATATTTTATTTAAATGTTACATTTATTAAAGTATTTCTTTCCATATCTTCATTGCCTATAGAACTGTTAGCAGCAGATGCTGTATATTCTGATATTTTTAATTCACTCTCCAATGGATATCTGAAAGAAAAAATCCAACATCAGTCATATCACAGATGTTGATGTGGTGACTCTAATTAACATAAAGTAAGTATTACTCGTAAGGTTTTTCTACTTTGAAGTTTAACAAAAGTATGTTTCTTCATTCTCCCTTGAATAGCACATATCTTTCTTAGAAACATCTTAAATTGCATGTTGCAGTGTTTCTCCCATTTTTTTTTGTTTTAAACATTAGAAACTACATAAGCTGTTTCAATTTAAGTTGTAATTTCTTATGTACCTAAATTAGAGCAGAATTAGTTTGTCAGGTATATGGACATCTGGAATTTTCTGTGGTCTTCCTATTGAATAATAATGCATGAAGATCTGTTCTATAGCTTTATAAAGCTGTAGTCAAAGTTTCAGTTATTTGTGTGTTCTGGTTTTGCCCTTAACGGAGATCTCTTTTGGGTATTTAGAACCTATTTAGAACTATAAATTCAATTCTTATTTATTTCATCTTACTACTCTATTTATGCTTTGAGTTTTCACATGGATGGTCTGAGAACTGGAAGTCTTTGTCAGGAGTCCAACTGGGCACATGGCATGAGAGGCAAATGCCCACATTTCAGTTTGATGGAATATGCAGACCTGACAGTCCGTTGTCAGAAGGTGAGACTTTCAGGCTGCACTCTGTTCACTGTCATTACTGGCTGTACGTGATAAGGACAACTTAAATAGGCACTAGATTAATTGAATCATATAAAACTTTGTTGCAAGAGTGATTTGGAGATGGTAATGGGTGCTGATGGGCATTCAGTAGTGGTGATGGTAATAACAAAGGGGAGCAGGTAAAGCACCGCCACTTCTCAACACAGAGGTTCTCATTGGTTTTGACAATACTGTTAAACAAAAACTGTCCTTGATTCAGACTGGATGTCCTATGATGATTTTGGCAAAGAGTGGCAGCCACGTCACTGAGTTTGGTTTCTTTGTCCTGATTTTTTTTCCCCACTTCGCATTAATAGTTTTCTTCCCCTCCTCCATGAAGCTGGGTACCACACTTGTATTAAATCTCTTAATTCCTAGCTGTATGCTATAGTATCATAACATCCCTAAGGCTATTGCATATCAATCTCACTAACTTTCTCATAATCTGAGATACAAATAGCTACCAGAACAAGAGAGCAAAATTATATTCTACCTTGGATATCTTCTACATATAAACATTGATTAAAAATCATAAGCAAACCCCTGACTATCTCTCCTTCTGCTAAGAAAAGCTCCTTTTTAACATACAGTGCGCTAACATTTTTTCCTTGCTTGACTAGAGTTCTAGCATCTGTATCATTGGCATGAAGGCCTTATCCTTTCCAGGAACAATCTTCAGACTGTACCTGCTTTAAGTAGCTGGATTAGGAGGAAACAGATGGCTAGTTGCAAAAGAGAATATAGAAATGCATAGAAATATTCTAAATGCTCTACTGCTTCTCGTCTAGTTTAACACAAGGTCATTTTATGATTTTTTTTTTGTCCAAATACTTGCTGAAGATGAAAATGTGCTGTGTGTTGTAAAACTCCTAATTCCACACCCTTAATGGCCTGATGAAAGATTGAATAATCCTCATGGAAGTTAGAACATTAACTTGAAGTCCACAGAGGCAGAAGGAAACCACGAAAGCCTAAGAAAGAAGGATCAACAACTTCTGCTTTAAAATAACATGTCATTTTAATTCTGTCTTGACTTAGTGGATGAGTTCAAATCAGTAGATTTCAAATACAATATCTGCTACACAGTTCATGTAGCATGTACCTGATGCAAATTGATATTCAGCATAGAGGTTTATCATCCCAGGAAGCTGTTTACTAGTTTGGGGTGACCCCAGCTTTGTTGATCCTTAAGGGATAGAGTTCTTACTCTTAATGAGCTTGAAGATCTTTATGCTTAATTGATTGGGTATATTTTTAAAGTAGTAGTGAATGAATTACTTAACCTGAAAAGTTATTTCTGCCTGTGGTCCTGGGTCTTTTCCAGTATAAACAAGAATGATGTGGAACTTTGTGGTCTGATAGTGTTTTATTTTTTTCACTTCTCTGATTGTCATCTCCTGTTTTATCTCTTGGCCTTCTGATCTATTTTTATTTTAAAATATTGGTCTCATGGATTATTTGCATGCTAGATTATCAGCTCAAAAGGTGAATCCGTGGGAATCTGATGAACCCAGTGCTGCGCTGAATACAGTAAAAGATATTTTCTACATAGTAATACTCCAGATTATCAGGTAGTGTGCTTAGCATCTCATCTCCTAAGACCTGTGCATCTCCTGCCAAATTCACCCGAGAATATTTTGCAGTTTGCAGTGTTCCAGAATATTGGTATTTTATTTTTAAGACTGTGGTACTTCTATCAGCAGTTTGTGTTAGACAAACTTCTACTATTCCATAGGAAACGGAACACGAAGCAAAATGAGGAACTTAAATTGTGGCTGAGTTCACTTGGTTTTGAGGGTCAGCTGGCTCTCAAATTTGAATTCTGTATTTGAAATTGAAGATAGTGAATATTGATATTTTGCCCTGTGGTACAGGCAATAAAGTGAAATGGTTGGGTCTTATCTGACCTGCTCCAGGTCAATCATGGTGACCCCTACCGAAATCAATGAGGTTGGAGTAGTATAAAATCAGTATTGAGTGTGTGTCAGAGTAAAGCTCAACGCTATTTAGAACTGAACCTTATCAGTGTTACTTCTATAGCCTAATATTTTATCTTTTACTGTCACCTGGAGCATCACTGCAGTCTCTATGAAGCCCTCCATAGGAGCTCTATGCCTAGCTAAATACTAGCTAAATAATTTTGAGAAGTAGTTGACAGAAGACCTTGTTCATAACCCCTATCTCAGTGTGCTGTAACTAAGGCTGTAAATAACCCACCTCTCTGCCTGCTGGAAGGTTTGCAGAAGCAGACTTTCCTTTTCTTTATCTTAACTGGCATAATTTCATGTATGTAGTTGGGTAATGAAGACAAGGCTATTAAGTTTTATTTAAAATAATTGTTGTTAGTTAATATTTTAACTGTTTCAGATTTCCATAATAGTGTAAATTTAATAAAGTTTCTCTTAAACAGCAGGTAAGTGGTGGTACTGCTTAAAAATAATTTGTTTTGCTTAGAAATAAATATTTCTAAGACAAGAACTGTCATCTAACAGCTATATTGACAGCAAGGTCACCTCAAAAGGCATTAAAATGTTCTTGAGACTTGTTCAAGATCATGTTTTAATACTTCATTTACTTATTTTCTTGTGATCCTAGAAATTACAAAGCAGTTTACAGAGAGCTTTTTGAGAGCCTGGTCTGGTAGATTAAATGCCAACCTAGGCAATGCTTTCCGAGGAGTCTCAAGGAATGGATCAAAGAATGTCTTTTGCACTTGTGAGATTGCGGTTTGAGTTTATAGCTTCATTTATCTGATAGTTCTCTAGAATATAACTATTGTGTTTAGCGGAGAAAAAGAGGCCACTTCCTTAGAGTCTGTGGCCAATTTCCCAGTTGCAAAATATTTATTCTACCTGAAAATCTGCTAGATACTCTGGAAAAGGTAGTTTGAAGATTTTGAATGTTAAAATAAATGATTCCTTCTTGGGATTGAGTTTCTGAAAATCTGTCAAGATATCTGTGGCCTTTAGTGAAAACTTTAAAGGTCAATCTATCCTGACTCATTTTATGTATAATAGCTGATATTGTGGATTAGCATGTGTACCTATTCTGAAAGAAATCAAGTTTACTCAAGGAACACGCGATAGCTCCAGAGTCTCTTGTAACCTCTACGCTTGGTATGTGTGCCATTGCTTTTCACTCTCATAAATACTTTGTTTCCTTACATATTATATCTAAATCCTTCCTCATGTTTTGAGGATGTATAATGAAAGAAGGGATACTAGTTACTTCAATTTGTTGAGAAGGTTAGTCTTAAAGACAAGAAAAACATTAAATTTCTGACTTGTCAAACATCACAGTTTTCATCACATTATTTTCATGGCAAAAATATCTTTTAGATCTTCCATGAAAAGAAAATGGTTGAAAGGACCTTGGGAAATGTAATCCAGTGTTTCATTTTTAATATTGTGATCAAGTAGCTGCTGTTGTTTCCAACAGAAATTGATGAGGTTGGGCTTTAAACAATGAAGTTACCCCTAGTAAGGCAGAGATAGAGATGTTTGTGCATATCAGTAAAGCTCTTGGGATGTTAGAAGACAGGGGCTGTAATTCCCTTGAATGAAAGGCCAGGAGTATTTTTCTGTCAATCCATAAATGGAAGCTCCTACCCAAAGATGTGTTGCAATGTAATTTGCAATGTATGCTTTGGAGATGGGAATGTTACTGGTATATAACTCTTTCAGGCATATCTGTATGTTCCCAGAGTTGCTATAGGAACATGATTTTACATAGAGTTAAGTAGAGAATAAACTGAGAACTTAATGTACAGTACTTTCTGATGAATGAGATGTCCTTTAATGCCTCATGTCTTGATGCCATCTGGACTATATTTCATTATTATTCCACTATACCATATAGGTTTCTTCTAATATATACTTTTAATTATGCTTCAGCAATAAATGCTGAATACAATAAACTATTGGAGTGCTGAAGGAAGGTGAAGTGTAGGGGATGGATCAATCACAACAATAAGTAGAACATTTAATAACAGATCTCTCAATTTCCTTTTACATAGGATAAAAATATGCCTGTAAAAATCCCTAAGCATACATGCAATTTGCTTAAAATGTCAAATAACAATTCTGGGAATTGACTGTACCAAATTCTGTTTTAAAGATGATAGTCTTTGAAATTTAGACTTCTGGTGGAAGATGGTGCTTGACCATGGTGTGTTTTCAAAGTTAATGAAACTTTCCTTTGCTTATATTGACTAAGAAATAAATGGCAGCAGTGGCTCTAGTTCCTAGTGTTCAAGTGGTGTTCCTGGTATTCAAATATAAGGGTTGATGCTGAGAAATGCTGAACTAGTTAGTCATCAAGCTGATGATTTGGGTTGACATATTTAGATGTTTAAAATAGAGGAAAAAATAGACAAAATATATGTCTACATCAGTGAAAGATGTATGGTGAGGGTAATGACAGATTTAATGAACTGAGAATATAACAGGGTTTAGAAAAGCACAGTGAAAACTTAGAAGTGAAATACACCAAAATATTTCTTTTGTTTCAAAGAGACATTCTCTAGGTGATACAAACTGCTACCAAAGCTTCCTGTTAGTTTCCTCTAAACCATTTTCCCTGCCTTTCCCTTTCTCAGTCTTATGAATGTCCGACTGTGACCTGAAACTCGGTAGCTTCATGACAATGATAAGCATTATTACATATCAGACAAACTGTAATCTGTGTCATATCTTTTGACTGACATCTAGGCCTTTAGATTTTGAGTATGTGTTGCAGATTCATTATGCATAAAATCTCCAGAGACTCAATCTTTCCTCTTCTTCCACACAACTCAAACTTCCAACCTGAGTCTTGTTATTTGGAGGTATAATAGAGATAAAGACTTTTCAGTTCAAGGAAGTTCATTTAAACTGTCTATAATTTATCATTTGATGATATTGTTTGTTTATTTTTTTTTAATTTTAGCTTTGTTTCTTTCATTTTTAAAAAGTCTCTTGTAGCATCAGATCCCCTTCTCATTGTAAATAATGACATGATGAAGTGGAATCTATAAATTAAACTGAACTAGTTTTCATTAACTAGGAGCAAGGATTTTTGATGTATGTGAGGGTGTATGTACTGCAGACGTGACAGATGGGAAAAGTCTTTCTGTGTAGATCTATGGAAGTCCTAACTGAACAAAGATTTTGATCCTTATTAGAATATGTTCTTCATTTGCTGAGCGTGGGGACCCACACAGGCCCACTGAAGGCATTCCAGGGTGCCAACTTGTGTGAAAGGGATGTATTAGTGGAAACTGTTTATTTGCATTATGGGGAAGTTTGGATATAACAGACAAGGAAACAAGACTGTTGTCATGGGGAGGTTTCTAGATATTCTGAAAAGGCAGTGCTGAAAGGGAAGAAAGTACTGGTTCACAAGGAAGATGGCTTCTGGAACAGCAGAGAGTGCTACCTGCTTTTCCCAGCCGTATTATATCTGGCAAGCATGGCAAGCATATGGCATATTACAAAAAATCTGTGAGAAGTCGGGAGTTTGGAGAAGAAAGAGCCACATATAATAAAAAATGGCAAGCATCTCCACTCACTCTTCTCCACTTCCAATAAAAAAAATGTATTTTAAGGGTCTTTGACTTGCCATCCTGGGAGACAGACTGCTTGACTGGAACCAAAATCTCAGACCTAATTGACTTGAGGTTTATAGGGGATGAATGTAACATATCCGTAGGAAGTATGTTGTTCTTACGTGAAAAATTAGTAATGGGAACAGCTTAGGTTTGATTCTGACTAGTAGANGGAGACGGACTGCTTGACTGGAACCAAAATCTCAGACCTAATTGACTTGAGGTTTATAGGGGATGAATGTAACATATCCGTAGGAAGTATGTTGTTCTTACGTGAAAAATTAGTAATGGGAACAGCTTAGGTTTGATTCTGACTAGTAGAAAGGAGGACTTGCTTGAATTGAAAAACTGAGTGAGAATTTAGATTAAAACAAATACAAGTCAAATCTATGATTCTTAAGAAAGGGATGCACACATCAAAAATTAGAATTAAGCAAACTTGAGAAACT
>VZSC01001172.1:5429-20252 GCA_013398225.1 Steatornis caripensis
GTAGAGTGCCCAATTATCCCAGCTCTTTGTTCTCATATGGTGCTGAGTGATCTGACATTGCAATGTGGCTTGTTAGTAGGGGGAAGCAGGGTCTACACCACAACAGTCCTAAATGGATATATGTGTTGACTCATTCTTCTTTCCTTCTGATTTGAAATATATGTCCATAGTGATTTTTGTACATAAAAGATTGTAAAAGAATTAAAGAGAAACCTCAGAAGATGAAGAGTGAGGGCATAGTTTGACAAGTTTTCCAGCAAAAGGCTAAGTCATGTGTTCTGAAAAGTGCGCATACCAGAACTGAAATCAGTGTAGATAGCACTGCCATAATTTCCTTCTGGACTGGCTGCAGATGATGTTACTAATGGGCGTAGTGTTGAAACCAACTGAACCACCTACACCTTGCTCTGCAGCTGCCTGTGTTCTTACCAGCCGCCTTATGTCACACAAACACAATAGGAATTTTGCTCTTCCATAGAGCTAGAACTAGTAGGGCAAGTTTGCCTTTCTCTGGCTCTGCTAACGCATGGTCTTGGGATCTGGTCCATCACCTGGAGAAGCAGAAATTCCTGTATTCAGAAAGGAAGAAAAAAATCAAGTAATACTCCAGGTCCTGCCAGTGATGAATAAGAAAATAAAGGCTCCAGTCTATGTAAACAGACATCTGGGTTCAGGAATTTATTTTGTCTCCAGTTCTGTGCCTTGATTGCTGACTTTAATCTGTCTCACAGCCCATCAATACCTACAGTTCTTAACAAAACATTAGAAAATATGTGTAATATTTTAAACATATTTACTAAGGAATACATTAGGGTTTTGTTTTAATCAATTCTTTTGGTATGTATGTAAACTTTTTTACTAAACCATCTGAATGTACATGGCAGAGCTTGACTTATGTTTAAATGATATCCCAATGAGAAATGTAAAATGAGATGTGATTGCATTTATAAAAGAATGCATAAATAAACATATGTTGAAGGAATGAATCAAAGAAGCAAGAAGGAAAAAAAATCCCAAAGCCTCACCCTAGCAGGTTGCTACAGAAATACATTTTTTGAATTTGGAAACCAGATTTAAATTCAGCTCTTTTGTTAGGAACACTTAAATGCAGTGCAGTTACCCTGCATTTAAATCAGTGTAACTAAGACCAGATTTTGATCTTCTGTGTCTTGACTGCTCTTCAAATAAGGATAATCAAAGATGTTCAGAGAAAAAGGGTTGTGGCTAATACCATCAATATTGACAGTAATTTTTACTTTCTGCAGCACTCAACTTGTTATGTATTTCCACACTGCTTCATAGTACAGTACATTTTCAGAAGAAGAAAAATTATTCTAGCACTATAATTATGAGCAATCTCAAGTAAAATGTATGTGAAAATAAAAAACAAAGATCACACAAGGGAACAGAGTTACAGGACTATTCAATCTGGCTGCTTTGCCATGCTAAAAATGAAAGTGAAAAAAGACAGAGGGATATGAGTGAAAAATTTTTGTTCTTAACATATTCATCCCGCTGTATACATTAGTGCACATTCATAATGGGAGGTTTATAGAGATATTTATCTTACAGAAATCTGTTTTCCTAAAAGGCACACATTAAGAAGTCTGTCAACTCATTATAGTGAGATATTTACCCTCAAACTTGTATGAGTTGTGATCAAAGAAGCATATGTATTGATCAAGTGTCTTGAATTTCACTTCTTAAACCTTTATTGATATATATTGAAAATATATATCCTTCATGCAATCCATACAACCTGCAAAATACTTTTCTGGGCACTTATATGTCCTATGTCACCAAATACTTGGCTTTTATTAAATAGTTACCTTAACAAGACCGCAGATACGTGGCAGGTATTCAATTAAAGAGTCTTGAATATAGATGATAGGAAAAGCAGACAGCAGTGGACGTAGTTAATCTTGACTTTAGCAATGCTTTCCACACTGCCTTCCAAGCATCCTTACAGGCAAAGTGGTGAAATAGGGACCAGATAAGTGAACCATGAAGCGGACTGAAAACTGTCTGGATTGCTGGACTTAAATGGTTGTCATCAGTGGCACAGAGTCCAGCTGAAGGTCTACCATGACTGGTATAGCCAAGGGATCTGTACAGGAGCCAATACTTCGTCTTCATTCATGACTGGATGATGTGGCACAGTTCACCCTCAGCAAGCTTGAGAATGATACAAAGTTAGGAGAAGTGGTTGATAAACCAGATATTTGTGCTCTCAATCAGAAGGAGCTGGGAGGCTACAGAAATAGTCTACACTGAAACTCAAGTTCACCAGGGGGAAAAAGTTAAATCCTGGCCATGAGGAAGAACAACATCATTCACCAGTACAGGCTGAGGACCAACTAGCTGCAAAACAGCTTGGAAGAGATGGACCTGGGAGTCCTGGCAGATCTTGAACTTGAATGTGAGCAATATCCCCTTGTGGCAAAGGAAAACATCATCTTCCTATGCTGCATTAGGCAGAAAGGTGCCCGTAGGTTGAGAGAGGCTTAGAGACATGGGGTTGTTTAACCTGGAGAAGGGAAGGCTCAGGCAGACCGTATCCACGTGTATAAATACTTGATGGGGAGGAATAAATAAGATGAGTGAGAAACTTCTCAGTGGTGCCAAGAAAGCAGAGAAGAGGGAATGGAAACAATTTGGAATACGGGAAATTCCACCTAAACATGAGGAAAAAAAATTGTATGTCTCTGTATGTGAAGGTGGTCAACACTGGTCAGAGAGGTTGTGGAGTGTCTATCCTTGGAACTATTCAGAACAGTTGACACTGCCTGAGCAACCTTGCAGACCTTGCTTGAACAGGGGTCTAGAGATTTTTTTTTCCAGAGGTGCCTTTCCATCCCATCCATTCTGTGATTCTGTGAAGGACAGTTTAATAACCAATTTCTGAAAAAAAAAAAAAAAAGAAGGATACCAGATCCTTCACTGCCTACATGGAGGGAAAAAAAAAAAAGCAGCCTGGCTGTAGAGGGTGCCACTAGAAGATTTGTCTTAGCTTAGTGTAAGTAGAGGAGCAATGGCTTTAGGAAAAGAAGATTTTTCTGGTCCTCCTGGTCATCCTTCTGGGAACCATGCAGTATGTGATTTGAATCTTAAGTTCCTTCTTATGCCAAAAAATAAGCTTAACGTTCTTCTTGGGATGGTGTGACGGTGCTACTTTTGTCCAAACAGTAATTAATTAAAATCATTACCAATAAAAAGAAGATAGAAACATAATAAGAAAAAAAAATCCTGTGCACGTAGATAAATGACAGAGAGACACACGAGTTCTTAGTAACGTTAGAAGAATAATTGTGCACAAAAAAAAAAAAAAAGCAAAGACCTTAAAGCATTACTGGCTTTATGATTTTCTTGTAATTCACGTTATCTCCACTCAAAACACAAATAATTTCACTATATTATGTTGTCTGCTTTTTATGTCAATCTAAGGTTCTCTCAGACCTGAGTTTCTGTTTACAGCGTTTGAACATCAAAAATCATGCATATCGTCTAAGACGTAAAATGTTGATCATTCCAAATTTAAAATATGAACTTTCTTGTTTAAAAGCCTTTCCTTAAACTTGTCAGTGATGCTACTGAAAATTATAAAATTGTTTTCTTTAATGAATGTGATTGGCCTCAGATTTATGCCAATTTTTTAGTGTTCTCTTATTACAGTATTCAAAAGGAAATATCTGAGGTTCAGGGGTTCGTATGTGTTGACTTGCACTGTTGTTTCTTGTATTTAGTGTCCTGTTGGGAATAATTCTGACAGAAAAAATCAAGAAAGATTTTTTTCTGAAGATGTGGTTGTAACCAAACTAGCAGGAAAGTGTGTTTCTTAACATTAGCCAGAAGAAAAGTACAGTGGTCATTTTAAGCATGTTGTTGCATGTTCTGAATATTGAGAAGGTTTGTAGGATTTTGAGGGGTTTGTATAGTGTAATATATAAGGGTTATGTGTATGGATATCACAGTAATTTAATATTTAACAAAAGCATCCGTCATCATGAGTATAAAATGCAGTAGTCTATATGGTTAGCATGAAATTTCTCAGTATGAATATTTCAAACTTTTATGTTTACTGAGTTGTCATTATGGCTACCTTCAGCTCCAATTATGGAAACTCAAGCCATTAGAATGGAAAACAGACAGTAGGTGGAGTAAGCAGAATTAGTCTGTAGGATTAGATAGACTGGATCTGTCATGGAAATAACCATATTAACAGCTATTGCTTCATTCAAAGATAATTTAAATCTTTTCATGGGCTTTAATGGATTTTGGATCAGATCTTAGAAATTGAAGTTATTTATTTTTCCTGAATAATTTTGAAACACACACAAACACTTTAATCTAATCAAAGCTTTTGTGATAAGAGCAGGGTACATGAGGGAGAGAGAGACACACTGCTATTTCTAATCTACTTTTTCAGAAAATGCTCCAACTCTCCAGTCTTGAGGGACTGTTAAATAAATAGTCCCCGAATGGGCAGGCAAACACTATCTACCAAACCCAATTACCATATGTGTTTTATGTATTCTAATATTTTTCTAAGTAGGCAGGTAATACAACAACAGCAGTGGGTAGGTCAGATATACTTGGACTATCCATTACATTTTAATCTTCAGATTAGTACTATCATTTAATTTCTGAAGGTATCATTTGTCAAATTTTTTTCCCCACAATCGAGTTTTCATTGGTTTTAGGGCTTATAATGATCTATAGACAATATTTTTTATATGAAATCAAACTTTTATAACATGACCACTTATTTAATTCAAATCTTTTAATAAGTATTTTTCTATTTATAATAATGCTTCAGCTTGTATTTACTGCGGTAAATGCTCTACTGCTATTTTGGCCACTCCTTAAATATTTAAAGCTTTAGGCAGAGCTGAAGACGTTTTGTTAGGGACTCTGACAGATTCTTAAAAGACTACAGGGGGAAAAACCCCAGCTGTTTATTTAAATCTGCATTTAAAATAAAATGTACTTCAGGCAACATGCCATGGGAAATAATCTTTCAAGAGTTTTTAAAAATAAGACATAAGCACAACATAAACCAGCAGATAATTATGCCAAACCTATGTTTTTCCCTTATGTATTCATATATCTTAAATTATATATATTTTAAACAATCTTATCTTTCAGCAACACAAAACAAAGTATGCTGTAAAATGTATAATGCAAAAATCATGTAATATATCACTCAAAACCCAGTAGTCGCTTTGGAACCTTCAGTTTCAGAAAATATTGTATGTGCTTGAAATAAGGATTGTTAAAAGAAGCTTGTTTTCACATAATTATAGACACCTTAGAGACAACCCTGAAACACATTGAAAGGAATAGCAAGTTTTGGACTATAAAAACATTTGGAATGCTAATAAACAAATATGAAAAAAAAAAAAAAACCAAGCAAAAAACCCAAAGCCTGTATGCTAAAAAGTTAAAAGTAGTGACACCCAGGTGAGTGATACCAAGATGCCAAACCTCTTAGCGTGAGTTAAAATCTGCCCCACATTGTCTGTGACCTCAAGTACTTCTAATATAAAGTCAGTGACATATATAAAACAAAAATAAAAGTCTGTTCCTAGTCTCTTTCTGTTATCATAGATCTAGAAGTTTAGTTCAGCATCTAATCCAAACTGGGGATTAGTTTAATTAAGCAATTCGTTAGCATTAGTTAGAACAATCTCATAGTTTCATGTTGTGCTGTTCACAACCACCACAATCACATTACTAGTTGTTTTAACAAACAACATATACTGCAGATGGAATAAGCTTCATGAATTTCAGCTGCATAAAAATTGGACATCTACTCTAAACTAGTCTTTATAAGTGATGAAGAAGAGCAACGTTTCAGAAACTGATTAATTCCATCCTAAAATGGGAGTCTGAAAGAGATAGGGTGAATTGCTCTCTGGAAGAACTGTCCTTTTAAAAAAAGAAAGTGAAAGGAAACTTGACCACTCTGTTGGACCAGAGGCGAAGTTCACTTCACAGATCAGAGCATCTCAATGCCACTGTCTTCATTAAGTACCTGATTTGAGCCAGGTTTCTAGTGTAAACAGCATCCTCAGTATCAAAGAACTATGCTGCTCTTCCTGAAGAAGACACCTGCATGTGATTAGCTGAATGGATGCACAGACTTGTTTGATGGTATTGACAAGAGATTTGCCCATAGAGCCATTTGAAATGTCTGAAGGCATCTACAAAACATGGCAAAGGTGAGCCAGGACTTCTGTGAGAACACGCTCATCTGGAGTGTTAGCTAGAAGACAGGAAGTGTCTCCTTGGAACATGCCAGTTGACTCTAGATGTACATGTGCGTCAACTGCCTTGAGACCCAACTGTCTGCATTGGCTATGTTTGCATTTTAGAGGACATGAGCTCCGCTCTAAGGACTTGATTCTGAAAAGTTCTCTAGGCTCAGTTAAAGAAAAACTCACATACATAAGATACCTATTTTATTCTATTATAGTGAAGTGTGAGTTTTCCTTCAAGAACGTGAGCATCACCCAGTGAATATTAAGTTTGTTCATGGACTTGTCTACAAATGCTTCGTGCAAGTATACAATTCATAAGTTATTAACATCCTGTTTTTTCCCATTGTGGTTCACTTGTCATTCCTGTTGTGTTAACGCCTTTTGTCCCCTTTTTTCTGATGGCCATTACAGGAAATTCATATTATTTACATAGGAAAGTACTGAAAGAAAACAAATAATCTTTTCTCCAGTACACATGATGAGGACAATTTTATTTAAAATGAAAGGAGCAAAAATTGCAGGAGTCACATACATATTTTTTTAATACTCAGTACTCGTTAAAAAAGCTGTGAAACACATCTAGCTCAGTTTGACACTGAATTTAACACCAGGAATCATGAAAAAGACCTGAACAAATCACATTTCCCCATCAAACCATTCTAATGAATACACAGGACAAACAGAAAGTACATCAAGTTGTCAAGTTATATTAATTCAGTAGTGTTTATAAAAAGTTAGGGTTTACAATACAAGTATTATGGTTTGCTTGTTGTCATCGTTTAAAGCTAGGCTGACTATTAGATAGACAATAGATGCTCTCATCTAACCCTTTCCCTCCCCGGAAGAGAAAGTGAAAGAGACTTATGAGTTGGAAAAGTTGAAACAGCTTTAATCTAACTACACTAATAATGTATTATAATCATAGAAAAATAATAATGACACATATAAAAAACAAATATCAAGCTCCCTCAATGACAATCATGTCACCTGGATGATGCAGGGCAGGCCCTGGGAAAGTCCCAGGCTGGACTCAATGGCAGATGGGAATTGGATTCAGGAACGCATAGATGGGGATCTAAGGCAGAAGGAACAGAATCCTCCTCAGACACCGGCCATAGAAGAAGAGAGCTTGACCCTCGTGATCCTTCAGCTTTACACTGAGTATGCCGCATATGGGATGGAATACTCTGTTTGGTCAATTTTAGGTCACCTGACCCACTCCTCCCTGCAGAAGGGTCGCAGGTGTGACCCCTTCTCCACTCTTTTTTCCAGCACATAAGAAAGTCAGCATAACCAAGCAATGACCTTGGTTTTCATAGAAATACCTATAAGCAAGAGCCTTTCTGCATACCATTCATACTGTTACTCCAGCAATAACTATAAACATCGAGCCTTATCACTCTTAGAAGCAGATACTGTCTGAAAAACATTCTGTTAATTTCAGAGAGTGCAGTCTCTTCTAAGAGACTTAACTGGAATGTAAAATTACTAAAAGGAAAATTGGTTCTGTCCTAGGTCAAACCAGGACACTTGTAATTCTGGCAGAAGAATGTAATAAATGAACCAGATTCACCTTCAGATTTTGTTGCAGTCAGTTAAGCCTGGCAAGCTCAAATCTTTTTTATCTTCCAAACCATCCTTCTGATGTGCAAGACCAGTGAGGGAGGACATGGAGCTCCATGTTGATTCTGCTACAACACTCCAGCTCGTTTAGCAGGCTTCCTCTAGTTTGTATTTTGACTTATCAGAGATATGCTAGACACATATGGTGTCATAGACCCTACTATGTACTTCATTATCAGTTGATACTTTGTACATAACTAGTACAGGAGAATTTTGGGGACTGAATGGTATTATCTTCACCCTTGCTCCTCAACTCCCTCTTTCTATTATCTTACTTTATTTTTTTACTTATTTTTATTTTTACTCTTAATTTTAATTTAGGTGATAGTTTTGGCTTGG
The DNA here is from genome assembly GCA_013398225.1 of Steatornis caripensis. NCBI lineage: Eukaryota > Metazoa > Chordata > Aves > Caprimulgiformes > Steatornithidae > Steatornis > Steatornis caripensis. Next base: position 13,652 of record VZSC01001172.1, read on the forward strand.
AGAAGCCGCCTTCTTATAAAATGGTTCCATCCTCTTTTGACATGTACATCTCATCAGGAAATATAAGTTTCTAACTTTTTCTCCTTAAACAGATTTTTACAGGTGGAAAAAAAAAAAGAAAAGCCAAAAAGAAAAGATCTGCTGAAGAAGTGGGTAAAATTCTTAAGGGTCTGATGCTCCTTTGATTTCTTTGTCATGATTTTTGAGACAGAGGCACTACTACTTATGCACAAAGAGAGTGTGAGGATCAGGTTTGTTCAGTTCAGCTTGTTCAGTTCAAAGGCCAAAGGGGGATTTTATTGCTGTACTTATCTATCCCTTATCTATCAAATGGGAAGATAAAGAAAAGATAGTGTCAGACTGTTGTCAGAGGTGTGCATGAAAGGCAATGGGCACAAGAAGCAACAAGTGAAATTCTAATTCAATATTAAGGAAAAAGTTTAACAATGAGATTTTATGAAATCTCCCTCCTCAGAGATTTTCAAATTTGATGAAACAAGGCCCTGAGCAACCTTCTCAAAGTTGGCCTGCTTTAAGCAGAGGTTTGCATTAGAGCATGTGCTGAGGTGTCTTCCAAGCAAAGTTCTTCTGCAGAAGAAGCAGAGTTCTCTTCTATTGCTATTTAAGGTTTCTACGACTGTAGATGAAGTTCATAAAACAGAAGACAATTCATGATTTAATGAAGACATTTAAGTCTATTAATCACATGTTATTCAGCTGATGAGACTTACAGACAATTTCAGTGATCAGCTATACGTAAAAAGACTTGTGGTGTCCTCTAGTGACATTGAACCTGTTAAAGTTAAGGGCTGTTAATATGGGGTTTAGCACATGCAGTCTACCCAGCCAGACGTTCCCACACGATTCACTGAGGCAAAAGCCTCCACCAACAGAGGTTACAGGAGAGAAAGGATATAGAAAGAATCAAGATGTAGTGAGAGAATGAATTGCATTCATTGCTAGTTATAGGACTGTTAGGCATTTTGCAGGAAATGATCCTACAAGAGTGATGGCTTGGATGATGATTTCCCTGAGATACAGTAGAGACATTTGATTAAAACCATTTCAGGTCTTGAAAAATCAACATTTTCCAACTCTTAGCCATTTGGAGTGATTTTTTTTTTCTCAAGAAAGCTTGATTTTTTTGGGGGGGGAGGGGGGGAAGGGAAAGCAAAGCAAACAGAAAGCTTTTATTTAGCACTTAATTTTGTTGAATATCACTTGAATCAAAAAAAAAAAATTCTCCTAGCTCTAGTTTGCATGTTCAAAATCTTTGTTTGTAAAGCATTTGTAAACTACTACAACCATAATTAGAGTACCAGCAAACAACTGTTGATAGAATCTTTTATTCTTTGCATAATAACTCTTTCCATTGAGTATGTATCAATTTTTAAACTCTTGGCAGACACAAAAGCCTTGCAGAGTAAAACTTCTGAGAAATTACATTTCTTTTTCTTTTCAAATCAATTATTCCTCTATTCAATATGTAGTTCTAAACTATCAGATTGCTGAGAGTCCCTTTGCTATATTTAGAGTGATAATTTAAGTGAAATGGAAATGAAAAGAAGGAAAAGGTCACAAGCTTGCAAATAGTTCCTTATAAAAGGTCTGTTCAACTACCTGGTAGTTGAATGCCACAGTAGGTTCCTGTGTTAGATTAAGGTTCGTAATCTCATCTCAACCAGCTATTCCTCCTTTTAAATACTGCCGTTCAACAGTAGTATTTTAAATAGGATTACTTCTTGCAAAGAACCATGCAATTAATTCCCAAATAAACATTTATCTGTATGTTTATTCATTTTCCAGTTTTGAAATTCCTTTGAACTGTGTTTCCCTCTGTTCTGGAACTCAGGGTTATTCCCAGTGAGCTATTAGAGATTTGCGCCTCTCCAGCAACTCTCTTTTAACATTCCCATTTTAAATTATCCAGATCCCCTCTTTTTATGTAGCTGTCTCAAGTCTTGTCTTTTCAATTTCATCAAATCTAAAAAATACTGTTACTTCCTGATAATACATATTTTGACAGCACCTCAAAGATCTAGCCAAGATGAGGACCAGTTTGTGTTAGGTTGAACATAGTCTCTGAGATCTAGCTCCTGATTCAAAGAGCCCAGACAGACAAAGCAATTGCATTACTTTGAAGATAACACTAGTTTTAAAACTTGTAATAAATTAGAATTATTATTATTAGTAGTAATCCATCTACAGATTTTAATAAAATCAAAGCTCTCTTGAGCTAGGCAATGTCGCTAAGGAAAACATGTTTTGTAGTAGATAATTTATAATCTGAGTATCTGATGAGATGTTGCAAAACAAAGAAATAGGCACAATGATACTGTATTTAAAAGTTTATAAGCAAAGGAAATTTAGTTTGTATTTTGGAGAATGTCTCTTATGAAATGGCATAATGAGGCTTTCCTGGTCTGTTATTTTTCCATTATGTATTATTATGTATTATTCACAATAATACAAATATGTAGACACAGAAATACACCACTTACACAGGACAAAAATTTAACCTTTATTCTGACCAAAGTACACGTCCTCTCCATCTAACCTTATCTCTCTGAATGAAATTGCTCATTTCAGATCTCATTTCAAGGTGTTCTGATCAAGGTGGACTACATAGTTCCTTGCTAAACCAGTTCACACCTGGATTTCTGTTTTACTTCTTTGATTACAGATATTTCTCTGACTATGTCCTTCCAGGCTGCCCTAGGGACTGACTCTGTGGGATCACCTTGCAATGACTATAGATTCAGATTTTGGAGACCTCTATTTCAATTCTCTCCTCAGTTTTGAATTTTTATTTTTATTTTTTAAGCATCTTTTCTACCTCCTTTATGTTTTCAACCAAAAATAGTCATAGTAAACTTGTGTTTTCTGCCTACCCTTATGTACACAGGCAGGGAACACACACATCTGGATAGTCAAGAGGCAGGACATTTTGAGTACTAGTAAATTTGACACGAAATGTTTCCAGACGCTGAAACCAAGCACCATGTCCTGGCTTTTAATACAAGGTGCCTCTGTAGAGCCTGACTATTGTGGATCTTTGGAATATTTTGACAGACAAACTCTATCAGGGAACTGTACAGCAGGACTGGCAAAATTTATGGCGAAGAGCATATTAACAGCTTATTGATGTATCAAACACACTCCAGTGCCTGGGAACCTTCCTGAGCCCAAGTGATTTACTACTATATGCAGGGTTTTTTGTTATTTTTATTTGAAAATTGATTCAGACACATTAAATTTTTAGAAGCTTTTAATATTTTTATCTCATTGTTTTAAACTGTCCTTACAGCAAGGACATAATGAAGTAAATGTGGGTTTCATCACTGTGCACAGGGTCAGAACAAAACTTTATGAACCACTCAAGCCCTGAAGCCAGGAAATAAGTAGCTCTATTGTAAATAATATTAAGGTTATGAGAAAGACTAACTGCTAAAGTAGCCTGTCCACTTCAGTATTGGTGAGCTGTTTGCATGGTTTCTGATGGCTATGCTTGGCTCAAAGATATGCATTTGTTTTCCACCAATGTAATTTTTTAAGGCGTTTACTTTTGATATGAATTTGAAGAAAATAAGGGGAAAAAGATTACATTTCATTTTCAGAAAAGAAGAAAAAGAATTCCTATTTTCAGCTCAGAAAACCTTTTGTCAGTTTTGTCTTCACTCTCCAGGAGAAAGCAATTTCTGCCTAGTACTTACTTTTTCAATTTTCCTGGGAGAAAGTTCAAGGTTGTGTTTTGTTTTGTGGGGTTTTATTCAGAAAAAATAACCATTTCTTCTGTAGAAATCATTGATTCTTTTAAAGATGGTATTCTTTATTAAAAAGAAGTTGAATGAGAATCTCTTAGTCAGTTTGAGTTCTCCCATGTTTGCAGAGTGACTGAATTCCAGACAAAGTTCATTATTTTGGTGCATTTACTATTCTGATCAGATATCCAGAACTTAGCCACAAAAATTTCTTTGAAATGACCCTTTACTTTAACCCATTATGGATGCATAAAAATGCTAAATCAGAGCAGATACGTTAAGGAAAGTTCATCTTTTTAAAATAAGTATACATTGGGTACTTCCTTTTTGGGGCAAAATTTTCCAGTTCTAAAAAGAAATCCGTGACCAGGATAGCACTAATTGCATTGCCTAGGCACATTGAGTAGGGATTTCATTTCACACATCACAAACTATCCGCACAACCTTGTCATAGTAATATTTCATACGTAACTTTTTGCCAGCAAAGTCTAATCTTCCTATCTTAGTTTCACAGTCCACTACTCTGAAACAAAGCTCAGTTAAATCTTAATAAAAAAAGAAGCAAAAGTAAAAAGAGAAAAGCCGCCTTGGTTTCTCTCAGGCCATTGTCCCTGAACTTGCTGAAAGTTTCTGCAACCTCAGCTGGACTCGAGGGACAGGACTCTGGTAATCATCAATGGAGAGTGCTGCTGATACAGCACATTCAAGGGGAAGGAAAATTAGGTGTAGAAAGATACAGAATACTTAGAGTTAAGTGACTGTTATAAAGTTTAACAACATTTTTTTTTCTCATTGCTTTTGTAGAAATGCTCTATTTGAAAGCTTTGAAATTATTTTTTTTAATTAACACAAATTATAAATCAAAGGCAAAATCATTTTTTGTGTTTTCTCTTGAAAAGGTTTTTACATTAATTACATTACTTACATAAATTTTTCTCCATTGATTTCACACACCTGCTTTATCTAAAAATCATACTTTTCAACCAGCAGTATGGTGAGAAAAGGGAAAATTCTTCTGTGGACATGTTATTTCACTAAGTATGCCACAAAGATCCCCTTCTGAAGCACTTTTACAGGTCACTGTCAAAGTCAAAACATTAGTTGGTCCATTGGCCTGTTATGGTGTATGCTTCTGTATATTGCTTTTCACCTCTAGCTCTCAGACAGGTGTACAGTAAGATGAAATAATGTAACTTCTTCTTTTTGACATAGGGCAAAGTACATTTGTATATATCACAATCTCTACTTTTCAGAAAATTACCTTTCTTATAAAGTTATGTGGTCATTTCTTGTGGCTGAAATTCACTTCTGCCTGCAAAATTCCTTAAAAAGAATTTGCAGGAAACCAGTCCTTAGCTCACAAACTCATTAAAGTATGAAAATTTCTTGAAAAATGACATTGAGTTTGCAACAGCTTAGATGCCAAGCTTGCATCAAATTGGAGAAATTTGCACCAAGTGATATCTGCTCCTCTGTGTTTGGCACTTTGAAAAGTACCTTCAAATTGAATATCTGACTACTAGAAAATAATGGCAAATATTTGAAAGTGTGCATACAGAGGAAAGGGGATTTTATTAAAAAGTAAATAGATCTTTTTCTCCCTTAGAGTCAGAAATATGGAATACTAAGCACACTCTTTTCTCACAGAACCACTAGGAAGACCTGTATCAGAATAAATTTTCTCTTTAATGTTTGTTTTAAATGCCTCTTTTAGAAACTTCTTTTTCCCTCTAATTATTTTTTAAGAAATTCCAAATCATTCAAGATGTTATTTTCTCTTTATTTATTCCTCTGAAGAGAACACTGCTGCTCAGATAACAGTCATTGACAACCAGATAGCACTGACAAATCAATAATGTTAGCAGGTGTGCTTTCACTGTGTAGAAAGCAATTTACTATTTAAGTCCAATCCACCAAACTATCCTCATTTTTGGGGAAATTTAGTGGATTTAGTGGACTTGCTTGACTTGGTAATTTTTAAGTGTCTTGGAAAAAACTTAGCAGGCATTTTCATTGTTGTGCAATTTGTGTCAAATTTTATTCCATGTATATTGCTTTTTATGTTTCAAGGTACAGAGATCGTATTTTAGTGTACTAGAGAGATGCAATTTCTGATAAATTAAAATAGAAGTTACATATATTTTTTTTTCAATTTCTGCTTGAATATATTCATATTTTTGCCACAGCTTGTGTTCTTTTTGTCATTGTTTAAAGCTGTGCTGGCTATTAAATGGACAAAAGATGCTCTTTGTTAACCTCCTCCCTCCTCAAAAGGGGGGAAAGAGAAAAGGGAAAGGTACTTATGGGCTGGAAGAGTTAAAACAGCTTTAATTTAACTACAATAGTAATAGAAAGAATAATAACAAAATATATACAAATATATACAAAACCAATATCGAGCTCCCCCCTCACTGGCAATACGTCACCTGGCCACTGTGGGGCACACCCCAGGAAAGTCCCAAACTGCACTCAGCTGCAGACAGGAACTGGATACAGGAATGCACAGATCAGGATCAAAGGCAGAAGAATCAGGCAGAGTCCTCCTCTGACACCTGAGCAAGAAGCTGGGCAGAGCTGCAGACAGTATCCTGCTATATGACTAGGACTCCCACTGAGAGCCCCATGCTGGGTTGAAATAGGCTCCTGGGCAGTGGGTGTGGGTAGAAGCACCAGGTGAGGCTGTCCTTGGTTCGGCTATGTGAGAGGTAATTTTCCCCAGAACGCTGGGAGGGGGATAGCCGACCCAAAGCAGCCAAGCAGGTATTGGATGCCACTGCCGTCACGNAGTGGGTGGAAACACCAGGAGAGGCTGCTTAGGGTTGTTAAAGCCCATCAGTGCC
>VZSC01001173.1:0-13107 GCA_013398225.1 Steatornis caripensis
CTCCTCGGTCCCCTAGGATTGTCCTGCACCAAGTTACGTGGATGGTGAAACGTGACAGCTACTGTTTCGAAGCAAAGCAAATTAAATGTTGCAGAAAGCAGAACTGTCTTTAAAAAACTCTTTTTATTCCAATAAACACATCCTAATTGCTTGCTAGTGGGCATGAATGTACTGAAAGGAGACCCTGCTTGTAACATCTGGAAGATGAAAGCCATCCCTGGTGCTCAAACTGCATTGAAACACTATTTTCCTTGCTTACAGCTCTGAATTGCTCTCCTCCTGCTACAGTGTTTACAGTTTAACTGAGACTAGTCTGTGATTTAGTAAAGCAACTTGGGAGGCAGTTTTTAATAAAAGATACTATACAAAATAAAGTTTGTTGGATTATAAGGCTGTATGTTGCAACCTGAATGTTACTACTGGCAAATCAACAAAAGCCAAGCGATTGTTTGTACGTTCTGCTCTTACCATCAGAAAATGGATTTTGCTCTTTAAGTGTTAGATACTAATTTTCATCCTCATCACACGCTAGTCAAAAGTAGCAGACCAGAAAGGCACTGCCATTTCTTTTCCTGGACATTAGAGAAAACTCCATGTATCTACGTACTGCCGTGCAAAGCGTCTATTGAGGCATTAAGGGCCATTGCATGGGTTTGACTGACCCCTCAATGACTGTCTCCGTTTGTGGAAACAGAGCGGTCTATGTCCCTCTGCTTCTCCTACCACTGCTCTAGCTCACGTCTTAGACTGCACCATCCACCAGCTTTGGTTACAGGAGTCTGTCACTTCAGTAAGCATAGGAAAAACGCTGAAACGGTGACAAAGCTCCTGAAAATTATGTATAAAAAAAAAAAAAATCACGCTTTTGATTTCAGATGTTTTGAATATCAGCAAAAATAAATTACCTTTCTATGACTGCTTACAATGATTATTGATACTTAAACCAAAACTTTTGCAACATTGTAAACATTTGAAACGTGAATATATTTATTATCCATGATTTTAAAAATAAATGCACATCTTAGGACATTGGGAAGAGTGAAGAGGCCTTTCTCATATTGCTGAAAAAAAAAGTGAAAGGACCACTTCTGGCATTTTTACCACAAGGAAACCTTTTATTTTCCTTACAAGCTTATAGACATTGTGTGTCCACTAAGTATCTGTTTATTACTTGTATTTATTTCCCCTATTTTGCTGCAGCCCCACCTGCTGCAGCCAGGTGGAGAATGCCACCCCCACTTTTGCTGCCTCAACTAGTGCTCCTTTAGCCCGGAGCGCTGCCGAGGCCTGGCTCAGCTCTCAGGACAGACTGCACTGGGTTTGTACTCAGTGCGTGGCTCACCCGGTAGCGGCTCAGATCCCCCAGCTCTGCTACTTGGCTTCTAGTGTCTGAACTTTTAAGTATTTGCATTTAAAATGCTCTGTCTTCCAATCCCTACCAAAATGGGACAAGTGGATACATGGTTTGGTTCTGGGCTGGAGTCTGAAACACTTTTAACAGTCTAGGCTATAAATCCTTGGGCTGGATGAAGGGAGAGTTTATCAGGGAAAAGATTAAGTTTAAACCCAGTGTTTCCACGTTGATAGCAGCATTATTATTGCCATCAGGCACATGCCCTGCATATCTCACTAGTAACTCACTCTAGTATATCATTCAGCTTCAAGGTCTGTTCAAAGGGTTTTTTGTTGTGCTCTTGTTAGCTTTGGATTGACCTTGCTTTATTTCCCTTAAGGTTTTTTTTTGTTTAAGGGACAGGTTTTAGAATAAAGACAAAGCTAAATCTACTCGGGCCATCTCATACCATGGTGCAGAAGTATTCCAATTGGAAATTAAGATACGTTATACAGTTTTATTTTAAATATAGATTACATACATATACACAAAAAATATCAGTAGGTTAAAATTTAATATTTATGTTGTTTTATTTAGGTATGGCCATGGCAAGGGGAAGTGTTCTTGTTGGCTGAAACTTTATTGCAAGCAGATACTTTTGCGTTCACACACACTTTCTCTTGGCCTCTGCAGTTAACCTGATCCAGTTGTGCACAGTGCTTGCTGCTTGGTGGCCAGCCAAGGCCTTGGGCTGCAGAGCGGGGCTTCTGTCTGGTGTGTTTGGATGATCTGTGGGTGCACATGCAAAGAATATCTGCAAAACCATTTCTTTTTTTTTTCAGATTATACAGTCTGACATATTCAAGGATTTGCATCATGTCCTCTTTTTTGTCCTCCGAAAGTGCAGTTCTTTCGGGAGGCTTTTAAACAGTGTCTCTCTCCCTCATCTTTCTCAAGAGTGACACTCTTTCTTAGCCCTACCAGCAGTGTCTCTGTTGTTTGAGACCAGTTGTGCACTGCGGGAACTTCTGTTGTCACGCACTGAAGTTGAAGCGACTGGGCCTCTACAAACCCGTTGTCCTTTGGCTGCTTCCACAGATGGCACCTGGTCAGTATCACGCACAAACGATCTGCTTGCCACTTGTTCAGTATCATGTGCAAACCCTCTTCCTCGCACCGTGTGAACAAAGCACATTCACCTTCATCAGACGCGTAGTGGGCCTAACAAATAGAACTTGCTGGAGCATTTGTTTATTAATGAAGTTGTTTTAAACATAATACCTGGGTGGTGTTTTGGTATTCCTGAAGACGGGAGACCGAAACAGTAGTACATTTGCATAAAGAAAATGAATGAAAGTCTTCCCAGTCTGTCTTCTTAATTCCTAGTCAATCTTGGTTGATCTTGAAAAAGGGTTTGAAGGATGTTGGCATCTTGGACATCTTTTTAAAAGTGACATACTATATACATTTAGAGTATTGTTATTTCTTGTTTGCGGCTCTCCAGCCATTTCCTACAGGTCTTTCAGTATGGACATGTTATCCACCTCTCACTCAACCTCAGAATTACACATAGTAGGAGTTATCCCAGGATCTGGCTTCAGGTATCTATTACAGGTGCCCAAATCAGCGTAGACCGTCCAGGGAAAGAGTTAAGATGCCGTTTCTCTGCATGGACAACGTAGGTTTCCAGCTCAGAAACCTGCCTCAGATTCCTTAAGCTGGATCATGTTGCAGCAGGATGGATCTGTTCACTTTATGCTTTGAAATTATTCAGGGGTTAAACATGTTCAACTATACATCGTTATCTACTGAGTGAAAATCAAATGAACAGTTTTCAGTCGTGCAAATAATCTATCCTGTCTTGCACATTTGTTTAAATGAAAACCTGCAATGAGGATCGGAGACCCTTGCATTTTGCTTGGCAAAGGTTTGGTGGTAAACTTTGGTGGCCAGTGTTACAAATACCATTGCAGTCATACAGAACCATAAATTAAAACTCGAATTGCAACTATATTTGCTGAATGATTTTTCTTCAATACATGGGACTTCAGATAGTTTGAAAAATGAACTGAATTTACTCTTGGTTTTATAACAACATTGATCCTTATAAGATGAAAAACCTCTCATATCTCCTTTTAAAAGCCTAGTGTGTTGCCACCATAAAACGAATTGTTTCATATGAATTTCTTAGTTCTATGATTAATGTTAAAACAGAAGAACGTCTTTTTATGATACAGAAAAACATTTAGCTCTACCCAAAGGAAAACACCAAAAGGACAAGTGAGAAGTTCATTAAATGGGCAGGAAAATTTGAGAGAAAATAATTTTGTAGTGATTGAAGATTACAATTTTTCAAAGTCTGGCCTTTGATTTGTTTGCCTTTATCAATGTAACGGTCCCATTAAGTGTAATTTGTCTAACTGTGATAATGTCAAAAGATGTACAATAAGAAGTGCTGCAGAAAAGTGGGTTTTGTGCATGTGTATCTGTTATGGCTTTATGACTTCATGTATGTTGGGAGTGGGTTCAGGAAAGGAGTTTGAGCTATAAGCTTTATAACAATATTGTCTGAGCAATCCGCTCATAACACAGTAGTGCCTCCTCCAAGTACAAACAGAGCTCAGCACTCACAGCTCACGCTGCGGCAAGTCCCTCGCTCCTTGGCTCTCATCCTAGCCACGGCTTCAGCTTTTGCTGCTCCTGCTATTCTTCTCTCATGGCTACAGCAGTGCCCCAGTGGCCTGGGCCCAATTTTTATGACCTCAGGCCCTACCAGAAGCACACACAAGTGGCTAAGGTGCAGCTCCTAGGTGCCATTCAGGATTCTCTACGATACCTGAGACACCTGCCTGGGTCTGGCAGATACACCATAGGACTTAGGAGCGATCTATGCTCTTCCAAAGGAGCAGGTGCAGGCCAGATGGGTACTCTAGGGCATCCGAAGTAATGCCGGCTACCAGTGCTCTCGCAATTAAATCACACTCTCAGACCCCTTCTATAATCAAGAGGAAGCAATAATAATTTTTAGAAGATGGTTCAAGATACTAGGTAAGTTGAATCATGCTGCTATTTCTTTTCCTGTCGACTGCAGAAGACTCTTCAGATGATAACGCTCCCAACCCTAAGCATCTCAGTTTGATTAGGTCTGGGTTTGTATATCTAGCTGTTCCAGATGACATGGTAACTGTGCAGAAAAGCATATGCTGATTCTAATTAGTTTCTGATTAGACTCAGGCAAAGTGTTTTTCTCTGAATAACGTATTTACAAAAAACCCCCTACAGTTTCAAGGTGGCTGAAAATAGTTCATGATATTTGTCTCAGTTTTGCCAAAAGACTGAGTTACATAAAAGTGACAGCAAGCTGTAAGAAAATGAGGGGTTTACTCTGATGTTTTTCGAAGTGGTTGTTCCCACATTTGTCTGCTGGGTGAGGTTCTCGTACCAACAGGAGCAAAAGGGGACAGACACCACGTTGCCAGAGGAGGAGACGTGCTGCCTCTTCTTCCTCATACAGCTCTCTTGCTGAGAGTCATTCAAAGGCTTATTCTCTTTATTCTTCACATCCTGATTAGAAGCATGTTAGTCCTTGACGACGGTGGGTTGGCTGGTAGACTGAAGCTGTGGTACATCATGCCACTTAACGCTGCTTCTCTCCGCTGCTGGTTTGTTATTCACTGTTATTCGCTGCTGCTGTTATTCACTTGCTGCCTCGGAGCAGAAGTCGGTTCGCTGGAGGCAAGGCTGACCTCCCTGTGCTGCGGCTGCACCTCTGCCTTGCTCAGGGTGCTGCGGGCTAGGGTTCACCTTCTTCCCCTGCCTAAAGGTTGTTTCCTCTTGTCCTTCCCGGAGATGTGGGGTGAACATGAGGGTCCTCTGACAACGGTGCTTCAGCCTCTTCTGCTGACACCACTACCTTTGTACCTCTAAGCCAGGAAAGACCTGGCTTAGAGAGGGGATTGGGGCTTAAGTATCCCCTCTTACTGAGTCATTCTCGTTCTACTTCGAGTGTTTCTGAATATTAACAAAACAGAGAGGCATCAACGAGAGGGATTACAACACCATCAAGAACAGCCTTCAGCCTGATCATTAGCTAGCTCTCCTGAAGTGGGGCGATACCTCGGGTGGGACCCACATATCTCTAACATGGGTGCTGTAACCACCGGGCTGCTGGCCGCACGATGTGCCGCCTCCTTCCACAGGCTTGCGAGTCTAGCCATTGTTTTCATTCCCTTTCCCATTTTTTTTCCCTCCGGAGAGCAAATGTCAGGATGACTGAACATTTTTCAGGGGTATTGTTTTGCTGGCTTGCTTTGACAAGCATTGGTGCATAGCATGGCTCCGTCCCCGGGAACGCGTCTGTGTGTGAAATAATGAGCAGCACTCGTTGCAGAGCTTTCAAGATCTGCACACAAAAGGCAGGGGTAACCTGAGATATCTCAGCCTAAGCAGCCAGGACTGCAGAGGCTTTAAGAAGCATCTAATTCTCTCCATTAGCTACACAGGGAATAAACACTGAGTCTAGGGGAGAAGGACTGTTTCTCTCAGTGCTGATCCCATCTAGCTGTAGGACAAATATCTAAGGATGGAGGACAAAATGCGCTCCCCCCCACCCCCTTCGCCGTATGCAGTGGTGAATGCTAGAAAAAAAGCAGATGCAGTGACATTAAAATATAGTAATAAAGTATTAGTAAGAGACCTTGGGAATTCACTTGGAAACTTGAGTAAATTACCTTTTAAAGGCTTTCTGTGTATCAACAGGGATTGCTGTAGAAGGGATGTTTAATTTATTTACTTGCTGTATTAAATTAGATAATTTACACAAATTATCAGCCATAAATTGGCCATGGAGGAAATCAACCTGATCTCCATGAATTAGTTTATCTGTGACCTGTTTTAAGCTACCTGATAGGATTTTGATGCATAATTAATTAATTAAACAGGACTAATGTTGTCACTCAGAACGAGGTTCTAGCTTACTCATCTTATGAATCACAGCTGTAGGTGTTCATCTCATTCGCCATGTATTATCCCGTAATATACCCCTCATCTGAAAGACTGTTCGCTCTCTCTCAAAAAATCTATAAAATGTTCTATGTGGTACCCATCGACCTGGTTGCTTATTTCTATACTGCTGAATTCATTTCCTCTGAGGTAATTGAGTCAATCAGTTTTTCATTATTTAGCTGATCCCGCTTTGGCATTTTAATTTTAGATATTCAATAATTTCTAGTCTATCAGCTTCTAACTTTGCCGTACACATCAGCTTATTAAAGATTTCTGTATATCAACAATTTCCTTATTGTTATTTTTGATGCAGTTGATATTGTATCACTAAGAAACACCCAACCATTACTTGTGAAATTGCCCTGTGCTTTGAATGATTTTTATAATGGATTTATAATTAATACATATAAATAACCTGAAATGTAAAATAGACATGCAGACATTTATATACAAAATTATGGACACTAAAACTCAGTTTGGTGGAAAGTTGAAATAGCTATTTTAAGGTTGTCATAGCTAAGAACAGTCAGATATTTAAATGTTTACATTACAATGACATTTACATAATTATTTGTAATTATTAACACATGTATTCAGGAGCTAGAAGAGGGACAGCTACTTAACAGTAAGGAGAGAAAATGATAGACCAGATTTACTATATAATTTTAGACATAAATTGATAAACGTTTGTAAGAAGTTGGTGTGAAAGAGAGAAAGGAGTGTGAAGAGAAAAACATTCCTACCAATCAGTGTCCTCATTTTTCAAAATACTTTCTTTTTGTCAAGGAAGTTCTGCCTCTTCTTTCCCTCTCCATTTAACTGTGGAAACATGCAGCATGGAATCCCAGAAAATCCCTTTGCAAATCTGTACAAAAAGTCCTTTACTTGCAGCAGGTCTAAAATACCACCTTTCGAGTTCACTGGCTTTTGACACTTCAACCCCCTTGTCTTCAAGGATGTGGCTGGGGTAAATTAGCACTGAAAAGATAACCTTCAAGGCAACCTTGAGCTAGTGCCAGTTTGCTAACTTGGGCCCTGAAGCCATTCTTTAGCTGGAGCTGTATGGAGTTAGTGAACTCTGCTTGGAAGATGTTTCGTGGTGACTTGTGATATAAACATATTTTTATTTAAGTACTTTCAACACACTGTTGTCTTTACGACACAATTATCTGTGACTTTTTGGTGTTATTGGCCAACTTGAATATGTGGTGTTGTTATATCCTGATTCCACAATGATGGAAAGACACACGCAAACTAATGCTCCTTTACCATGGTTTCCTGGGAAAGGAAATCCCTTCCTGTGCTCTATCGAGCAGCATCCTCATAAGTGCAATGCTCTGGGGGCTGAGCCTTGCCCTGGACTGACATGATCCCAAGATTTAATCACAGAATGGTTTGGGTTGGAAAGGACCTTAAAGATCATCCAGTTCCAACCCCCCTGCCGTGGGCAGGGACACCTTCTGCCAGACCAGGTTGCTCAAAGCCCCGTCCAGCCTGGCCTTGAACACTTCCAGGGAGGGGGCATCCACATCTTCTCTGGGAAACTTGTGCCATTGTCTCACCACTCCCGTCGTGAAGAATTTCTTCCAATATCTAATCTAAATCTACCCTCTTTCAGTTTAAAACCATTACCCTTGTCCTGGTTTGAGCTGGGACAGAACCAATTATCTTTTTAGTATTTTTACGTTTCAGTTAAGTCTCTTCTGAGAGACTGCACACTCTGAAATTGACAGCATGTTTTTCAGACAGTGTCTGCTTCTAGGAGTGATAAGGCTCGATGTTTATAGTTAGTGCTGGAATATCAGTAGGAATGGTACGCAGAAAGGTTCTTGTTATACTTATTCCTATGGAAACCAAGGTCACTGCTTGTCTCTGCTAACTTTCTTATGAGCCGGAAATGCAAGAGTGGAAAAGGGGTCACGCCTGCGACCCTCCTGTGAGGGGCAGCGGGCTGGACAGGTCACCCAAATGAGTATTCCATCCCATATATGTCATACCCATATGACATATAGGTATAAAGGTGAGGGATCACCAGGGTTAAGTTCTTCTTCTATGGCCAGCATCCAAGGAGGACTCTGTCTGATTCTTCTGCCTTTGATCCTGATCCATGCATTCCTGAATGCAATTCCTGCGTACTGCTTGGTCCAGTCTTTCCCAGGGCCTATGCTGCAGCGTCTGGGTGATGTAATCGTCATCGAGGGGAGCTTGATATTGATTTTGTATATACATTTTTTTCTATTATTATTATACCTTATTGTTATAGTTAGATTAAAGGTATTTTAACTTTCCCAACCCATAAGTCTCTTTCCCTTTTCTCTTTCCCTTTCCCTTTTGGGGAGGAAAGGGGTTAACAAAGAGCTTGGCTTTATTGAGCTTCGCACGGTTCACACAGGCCCATCTCTCAAGCCTGTCAAGGTCCCTCTGGATGGCTCCCCTTCCCTCCAGTGTGTCAACGGCAGCACACAGCTTTGTGTCATTGGCAAACTTGCTGACGGTGAACTCAATCTCACCGTCCATGCTGACGACAAAGATATTAAATAGCACTGGTCCCAGTACTGGCCCCAGAGGAATGCCACTCATCACTGGTCTCCACTTGGACATCAAGCTGTTGGCTGCAAGTTTTTGAGTGTGACCATCCAGCCAATTCCTTATCTGATAAAGGGTATTACTGTAGACATTGCCCACTGAGGTTCTCCCTACATAGCTGGCCTTTGCTGCTGAACCGCAAGCATTTATTGACTTTATCTGACAACCTGACGTTCATGCTCTACCCTTCTGAGTGCTAAGATCGTGCTTGTGAATTTAATGCAGGAGGTGCGTTCTGCTGCTGGAACAAGAAACACAGTGAAAAATACAGCTGCAGCACGAAAAACTAGAAAATCAAGGAGGTAGTGACAACAGGCCAGGCTCAAGTCAGTCCAGCTTCTTGGAAAGGTCAGTCCAGTGCATATAAGAGGAGAAGAAACCTTGGGCCAATGAACTTGCATAAATTAACTTTTGGCATTCCAGTTGCTCCTGGGACTTTAGACACTGTAATGCTAGCAAAATGCAGACAGAGTGTCAGTTCATAGTCTCTTCATTTGAAGAAAAAAAAAAAAAGGAGTTGAACAGAGAAAAAGGCCACCTGGAGCGCATAAAATGGAAGAGATAATGACGGCTGAGGAATTCTTTCCTTTGTCTTGCTTCTGTCTTGTGTGTTGGAAACTTCATCCCAGTAAGCCATACGTTCTTGTCACAGGTTTTCCTTTGATGATAACTGACCTGAAGACAAGCTTTAGGGACAACAACCTGATATAGTACCTTCTACAAAAAGAGGACACCATTCCCAGACAAAATCTCTTTCACAGCCATTCTTCAGACTTAGCGATGTTATATGATCATCACACCCTTCCCAGAGTCCTCTCAGAGCAATTCCTGCCCTTGCAAAATGCCACTTACCTTCCAGCTCTCTGATCCAACCTAATGCAGTTGTTGCCTCCTCCAGTTTTCTGCAGTTCTTACCTGCAGTAAGTAGTACCTAGGTAGTACTAGTGGTAGTACTAGTAAGTAGTACCTAGTAACTGCTACTAGATACCTAGTAGTACTTAGGTACCTAGTGGTACCTAGGGTGGATGTAAATAATCAACTTCAGGTCTACAAACCAACTCTTAGTGCTTGGAAGATCTGAGGTGTTGGCACTAATTCTAGAAATTGAAAATTCGCTTATTCCTATGCATTCTTGTTTTTGTTGGTGAGCATAAAATACATTGATTAGCAGGCACTTCCAGAGTGCTCTTCTCCTACCTGTTATGGAACAAGGCAAATTAGAAATTAAATTTGGCTTCATGTATTGTGTATTAATAGATCAATTCTCACCTAGTGCCAGTGGAACACAGACAGCACTCAGATTGTTTGCTAATGGGTTTCTAATATGAGACAGCCCTTGAAGTGCGACATTGTATTTAAAAGTGACCTAAAAGTAATTTAGAGAATATTTCAGATGGGATAAAAATGCTGATGAACTGTGTATAAATATTTACACGTTTGTTAAAAAGATGAAGTTCAGCACTAATTTTAGCACTGTGGTAACACCAAAGAGGGCAGGGTAGTTTTATGGCTATTCTGAACTTTACTTTTAGTGAGCATATGGTAAGCATTACTGAGCTCCAGGTCCTCCACTGTCCTTGGGGAGCAGTATATGTGAAGATGAGATTTGTGATCCTGCAAACCACTCTGCACTGACAGGCTGTGTCACTGGCAAATTGTCACCAATGACCCAAGATGAAATGTATTTCTGAATTGCCATTCTCTCTGTGCTTTGCATAGTTTCAAGAATACTGCCTGTGAGAAGGCAAGAATGACAAATTAAAACATGCAGAGTAACTTCAATATAGCATCATTAGGGGATCAGGTATACATGTGTACCGTGGAGATATCTGTGGTGGAGTTCCTCAAGTCAACTTCCTTTATAGGCAAGAGGGAGGAATAAGCGTCTCCAGGCTAAACAAGGGAGGAACAAGCATCTCCTATTCTAAATAAGATGCCAAGCATAGAACAGACAAACCATATCTGAAAACACATCTGCTAACTAAGCACTTGGGATCGCTAGCTTAGATGTAGATTTTAGACATTGGAAAAATCAGGTGAGGATGAATCCTACTAAGTCTGATTTCTTGTTTTTTCAGAGTGTGTACATTACGGCAATACTCATTGCTCTAGGTGCTTTCAATCAGTCCCAAAAGTGATTTGCTTCTGGCCCTGTCTTAGAATCATACAATCATTTTGGTTGGAAAGGACGTTTAATATCGTCCAGTCCAAATGTAACCTAGCACTGCCAAGTCTACCACTAAAAAATGTCCCTAAGTGCCACATCTACACATCTTTTAAATACCTCCAGGGACGGTGACTCAGCCTCTTCCCTGGGCAGCCTGTCCCAGGGCTTTTCTGTTGAGGTGAGCATTTGTGTGGCTTCTCTGGTTTGAGTCTACTTTAAGTAGATAGAAGTTGCACCATTCTGGTGTTGTCCCTTACTGCATTAAAATTTGTCATTTTCCCTGAGGACAGAAAGGAGCATATAGTGTAGAATTTCATTTCATTACACTTCTAGATGTGTGTATCAGAAAAGGCTTGTTTTATAGACCATACTTTATGCAGAGTTGAGGGTCATGAAATATAAGATGGTTTAGCATTTCAGTGCAAACCGTATACCACATTTGATATGTCATTATGCTGCTGAAGGAGAAAAAGAGAAATTAGCTCACCTACTTACTGTTTATCAGGTACAGAAAAGCTGTACTCCTTACTGCTGTTCTGAGCTAGATATAGATTCCTTCATCTTTAGAGGAATAAAAGGATTGAATCTTGCAGAAACTTCTTAGTTTCTCAAGTCAGGTGAAATGTAGGTTTGTGCCAAGCTACAAAAATATAATTAGAGGCGGCAATACAAAACCCTGCTAGGAAGTTTAGATCCTTCAGCAACAGACACACATTTTTGTTAGAATAGACAAATCTATTTGTAATGAAAGCAGAGTACTCTCAAAGCAATTCAGATGAATTTCTGTAACAATGACACAAAGATCATATGTCCGGGTCAACTTTTGTCACAAACAAGATATCAGGGCATTTTCCCCAAAAAGGAAATAAATTTGTTTCATACTGTTTATCACCACTGTCATGCAATCTATTAGTCTCAGTGTCTCGTATTTTCCAGCACCAATTATGTGAGGACTCCAAAGCTTAAGTCTCCAGTATTTCCTGGAAACAAGAAGTTTCCGAAGAAAATGAAGAGATCCATAAAAAGCCTATGCAGATCACTCTGGTTCCTGCATTATCCTGCACTTAAACAGGAGCCTTAAACTCCTCTTAGCATGATGAAGCAATGTTCATCAGTTCTTTGCTCTGGGCAGCACTTGTTTTGCTAACTTGAATCACCTCGAAGTTAAGTGCTTGGACTTCCTTTCCAGTTAATGAAGAGAAATTGCCACTTTCACAGTGTGATTCATCTCTGCTGGTTTAGACTTCTTGTCTGGGCTTGCACTCCACCCACCTGTTTCTATGGGATCTGTAGCTCAATAAAAGACATGAATGTACTCAGGTGTACGGGCGGCTCCTCTGCAGCCTTTCATGAAGACTAAATGTTCTCAGGAAAAAAAAAAAAAAGAGAAATTGAGAATTTTTTTTACTTGAGTGAGAGAAAAAGAACATCCTTTTGAAAAGTGAGTAAAAAGAGGCATGAGAATCAGTGTGTGTGTGAGAGAAAGAAGGTGGCTGAAGTGAAGAAAAAGTGAACATTACCTAACATACTAGAGAGCAATCTCACTCTGGATATGCTTCCGTTTAGTTTAATAGTAACATTCCTGCCTACTTCATGGAATAGGATGAAGCCAAAGGCAAAGACAGCATTGCAAATGAACATGTATCTATTAGGGAATTAAAGATCACTGTGATAGGAGTGTTTAGAAGACTGAAAAATCAGGCCAGCTTTACACATTAAAATTTAACTTTATTAAATTAATTAATGAACAACCTACTTCTTGATAATAACTACATTTATGCAATATTAATCATCACCATTTTGTATACAAACCTGTTAGTCTTTAACACTTATCCTGAATTAGATGTGAGTACGCAGTATCGAGGAGCTGATGCGGTGACCAGCGGTGTTCCCCAGGGGTCAGTGCTGGGTCCAGTCCTGTTCAACGTATTCATCAATGATCTGGATGAAGGGACAGAGTGTACCCTCAGCAAGTTTGCTGATGATACAAAGCTGGGGGGAGCGGCTGACTCACGGG
>VZSC01001173.1:14039-32813 GCA_013398225.1 Steatornis caripensis
TGATCTCTAGAGGTCCCTTCCAACCCTACCATTCTATGATTCTATGATTCTATGATGCCATGTAGTAAGCACGCATGGCTATGACTGCTGATGGTCCTTCATCACCAAGGTTGAAGTGATCAAGATTCAGAGCTTACCCATGAGAGATGTCAAGGCTGAAGTGGGCTTGTCTTCTACAATTTACCTTGCTTATGCCTCATGTTTTTCTACTATTGCCTCCTCTCTCCCCGCAAGAAAAGGCTTTCTTTGCTCCTGATACTGTTTATCTTGTTTCAGATTTTGCCAGTAATCCTTCTTATCTTTCTTGTCCTGCCTAACTTGCTGTCCCTTGTGGTTATCTTGTCCTTTGTCTAGCAGCTTTTTATCACATATTCATCCTACATGCAATGACACCCATCTATCT
The DNA here is from genome assembly GCA_013398225.1 of Steatornis caripensis. Taxonomy (NCBI): domain Eukaryota; kingdom Metazoa; phylum Chordata; class Aves; order Caprimulgiformes; family Steatornithidae; genus Steatornis; species Steatornis caripensis. The sequence continues at coordinate 14,443 of VZSC01001173.1, forward strand.
TTGTCCGTATGCTGATCTACTTGCTTGCATACTTGAGGTAAAATGGTTGCACGTTCTGTCTGGCTACACCACCCCCATGTTACAAAACACTTAAATGCTGTCGCCAGTTAAACTATTTTTGTGATTATATTCATGATCAAGGCAAGTTAATATTCTCTATACCTAGATTAGTAGGTTTAGAGTTTATAGGGGTCACAGGCCTCAGCACTGGCTACCAAGCAGTGTCTGATAGGCATCAGTTACTGTTAGGTGTTACTCTGATGACAAAAAACTACAGAGTTGAAACGAGAGTCAGAGCTCAAGCATAAAGCTGTCTTACCACCTAAAACTGCTGTCCGAGCATCTGAGTTCAAAGTAAAAGTCAAGAAGGTCATAGGATGGAAGCTCACATATTAAGGCCCTAAAGAAGAGAGACGTTTCTGACATACACTAAGGTTGTTGCTTACCCCAGTCCAAAAGAAAACTTGGACTCTTGACTCCTCAGCAAATCAGAGATTTGCTGTGTAAGGCTTTCTGTAAAATATCAAATGTAATACAAAGTCTGAGTTTTTATTTTGAAGGAGCTTTGAAACTTGCTTCTAGACCTAGCAACTTCTCAGTTAAGGACCATTGTCAATAGGCAGAAGGATGATTTTCCTAGAAACTCCAGATCATGTCATTGAAGTCTCATGCAGTGATGACTTTCTTGTATTCTTACTAATTTGGAAATACTGTAAGATTGCAGACTCCTTGTTAGTTTCTGTTGATCTGTACCAATGTACCTGTGACCAGTTGCACACCCGGCACTGTAATTACCCAGGAACCCAAAGCCTGTCTCCTCTCCCCTTGTTCCACTCCAGGCTCACCCAGGTGTCAGCTGGGTCTAAACCAATCCACACAGCAAAACGTTACTTTTCATCACATGGGCTGATGCATCAAGTTCCACATCTCGTGGGGATGAAAGCCAACAAATTTAGTAGGATTCTTCTTTTTAAGTAGTCATTTAAAGCACTTTTTGATTAGGTTAGGGCGCTGGGGTGCTGTGTTCGTAACTGCCTGATGTGCAATGAGGCTAAATTAAGATTCTTGTGCTTTTTAACTGCTCACCACTGTGAATGGTACAAACGGATACAGTCCCTAAGAGTTTTATTTGGATCAAAGCAATGCCTGTAATGTATCCGAGAACATAAACCTTGGGCAGTTCTGACCTCTAAATTCTCTAAATTCCAATGAACAGTAGCTATAGGACTATTTCATTCCACGTTGCAATACTCGTTTCTCAGTGATTATCTTGAACTTTATCCTTGCTTGATTTTATAGAGTTAACAGTTGAAGAAATCAGAATAATACAGTGCAGGCAGTATTGCTGGAACTCTTGTAATGATTAGCTTGAAAACATACCCTTAAAGTGAACAGCAGAAATTTGCTCCAAAATTTATTCCTTTTTCTCATGCATCCATGAGAGGAAGAAATAAAAACAAGGAAAGAATAATCTTGTGAAAAGAAGATTCAAACTAGTTCTATACTTCATAATTTCTGTGTGGGCTCTGTGAAAATCTGTCTGGAAACTCAGGGGTCGTTCACACTTTCTAACTTTCGGTACTAAAAGTTTAGGTACTTAGCCTAGCTTGGAAAGTAGTCTCTGTCTCAGTCTAAACATAAACTTCCTTTAGAGAGAGAGAGAGGCGACTTTAAGGGGTGATTTAAAGCAGAAAAATAATTTTCAGTGCTCTAAGATCGCACACAGGAATACAACTGTCTCATGGTATCTCACCGTGGCTTATTTCCTCAGCAAAAGAGCCACTTGGCACATACAAAAGCAGAGCCTGTGGCAGTCAGCAATGCAGGTAATTCTCCCACTGACTAGGGCTCTGGAGTGGAACTGGGTGAGATTTAACGTGGCAATACCTTTATCTCTCCATTTTGCATACAGGGAGCTAAGAAAAACCAGGCTTGACTGGAAATGCTAAGTGAGTGCCTGAGAGCAGGTGCTGAGAAAGTCTCTACCATGTTCATTGTTGGTTAATGACTTTCCAGAATGACAAGGTAAGTGTTTGTAACATGCCCGTTTTTCTAGTATCTGATGCTTCATGCACTCCTGTACAAGTTTTAAAAGGAGTGACAATACCTGCCAAATGAAACTGCAGCCTTTTGTAATCACTTTACCCTCTTTTCGTAGAAAATTAGATGGCTACATCAGAAGAGCGGTCTCTGTCAGGTGTAATATTTTGGGGGATGATTTGAACTGTTATTACAATTACTGTGAGATAGAGGTGTAGCAGCAGAAGGTTTCAGTTTGAACATAGTTACATAGGCTTCTCTTTCATACCAGTAGAAGACCAAGGTGAAATCTGGCATGTTTTCTCAGCATTAATACTTCTATCTAATTTTCCTCTTTTTTTTTTATACAAATGTGTATACTAATAATAGCACATTGAATGTTAGTTTTCAACTCTTTCTTGTTGTGTTTGAAAGCGAATATACTTTCACAAAAAGTATTATCAAGTTAAAAGCAATTTAGTGCTATTACTTTCTTCTGAGTACTAGAATTCAGTATTTAAATATTGACTTCACCATTATTTAAGGAGGTCCTATACATTCAGTTTTGGGAAAGAGCATGAAGGAGTCAGGTTTATGGGAAAGCCAACCCGCTGTGCTGAGTCATATGCAAACATCTTCCAATCACACCTGTTATGACATCAGCAAATTTCAAGGCCTGGGAGAAAACACAAAAGGGAGTGGATGCCAGAACACGCTTTTGATATCCAGAGAGAATGGAAGGTTTATACGAGGCTGGGAATCAAAATGAACTAAAATGTTCATATTTAGAAGGCCAGGAGCATGCTAATTCACACACATGCAGTTCATTCTCTTGGCTGGGATGTGGGAATGTGGCAACTGATGCATTTTCTTCTTTCAAAATGTCACTGCACCATGAAAAATCAATTCTTTGCTTTCCTGACAATTAAGAACCATACAAGGTGCTACGGACAGTCCAGACGTTCACTCAGAATTGCTAACGAGTTCTTGTGTGACAGCAGGCTACGGAGGCATCCCCTGCCCATTGCCCTCTGAGGCTGGGGCTAGCTCCTCAAGCTAAAGTCCCCTGGGGCTTTCCTTTCTGTCGTTTCTCATGTTGCTTGGCAATGCTATTCTACAGAGGTCCAACATGGTGTGCCCCAACATTTCCAAGTGGGATCGAGAAGGAGGGCGCTGAGTCCCCAGGAGCCAAAGACCCACCATGTGGCTGCCCGGGGGCAGCCACCTGGCAGCCTTCCCTGTCTCTGCCCAGACCTGGTACACAGCCTTGATCCCATCCTTGCAGGAAGGTGGTGACTGCCTTTCTTTCAGATAAAAGGTTTCACTCTCAGAATAGCAAGTAGTGGAGTTCTCATTTTTAACTGTTTTCTTACCTTTCAGCTCGTTCCTTTGCCTGTCTTATTCTGGTAAACTTTTTTAGACTTACTGACAAAAATTTTAAATCTGTTATCTAAATTGCATAAACTGATGATTCAGTTCGGTGCTGTTTGAACATTGAACTTGTGTTTACATGTGTAAATGCCTATTTATATATGATCAGCGTATTTTTAAAAATTAGTAGTGATTTTCACAGTGACAAAGTACCATCTTAGTGCCAGTAGTTGAGTGGTAAAGGTTTTTAACGATAGGAGAACAGTGGAATTAGACTTGAAAAAATTCTGGGAATTATTTTTATGCTTGTTTCTGTTTTTGTAGGTTTTTTCATGGGTTCATTTTTAAACTCTTCATAGGCAAAAAGAGAAGTGAAGAAAGAGCTAGGGTAGAAAAAGACTATAAGCCCTCATAATTCGTATCGTACAAACTATTAAAACGTATCTCCAAGCATTCTAAACTTCACAAAATGTTTACCTCATTAAAGAAGAAACCCAGGCTAGACATTGTATTTCTTTCAGTGGATGTAGAATTTTAAAAATACCTGTAATTAATAGTAACATTCAAGAGCTGTGAAAAAAGGATTTGAAGAAATGAAGACGTAAGTAATATTAATTCCTAAAAATGATTTTGAAAGACTTAAACTGGAAGTAAAAAATGAGTTCATTGTGTAAAAGCTTTAGAGTCTTTCTCAGATGAATGACCAGTAGAAAAGTCTCAAGTATTTCCAAGCTTAACTTTTCTGGACTAGACAGGTAAAATTAGGAGAAGTTTCTGTGGAAAATGTTATGTATGTGGTCAGAAAGTCTAAACATAAATCTTATTTTCACCTGAAATGTAAATTGTTCTAATCAAGCTGAAATTGTGGGTTTTTTTTTTAACAATAATAAATAAAATATAAGAAAATACAATGATGAGTGAAATAATTTAGGAATTCTGTTTGTTCTTAGTTGAAGATTGGTGCAGAACTTTCTCAATTAAAGAAGGATTATCTGCAAAGTCTTACAGAATCAAGTGTTTTCCAATACATTGAAGACTGTGTGCTTGCACACTGTACTTTGTGTTGTGCTCGGTAGGAAATCCGTGGTGAATTTGTAATAGCTAGGTAAATAATTTGGAAGATTATTCTAAAATATCATTTAGATCTGTTACTTCAAGGGTACAGTACGAAAAGCTAAACTGGTTATTAAACAATTCAGTACAATGAACTTGACTTAAAAAATGTCCTGCAAGTTTCAAAAGAACTATATATAGCATTGTGAGAGTGCTGTAGCACAATTCAGGATGATTTATTAGGATCACCAGTTCTAAGGCTTATGGGCAGAAAGATAAAAACTTCAGTGCTGACACCTTGAAAGCCTTCTGAGACAGAGACAATTAGCCCTGTAGGAGTTATAAAAAGAAGCATGGGTCAGGAAAATGCTTTGACGAGAATGCTGCCCAGTCATCTTTTGAAGAGAAAGCAAATGTGAGCTTTGAAAATGAATGTGCTGAGAAATCTGCTAAGAAAAAGATACTGTTTTCCCTGCCTTAAAGTTACATGCTGTCGCCTTGCTAACTACAGTGGAAGGAAGGGGACACGGCTGTAGAAGGAAGGGGAAACAGCTTGAACACAGCCAACATTGACATTGCCTCTCTTTTTCTTGAGGTCAGAGAGAATGTTTTTGACAAAGGTAGCAAACTTTCTCTCCGGTTGGCAGGAATACAAGACCCAGGAAGCTCCGGCACAGCTCTGTGTGGGACATGTACAGTCAGCTGCGGGAGGCATTTGGTAGAGAATAAAAAAGTGGGGAGGTAAGAAAGCCATAGAGTTTCAGTGGTAGTAAGCGATGATAAATTTCTTATGAACAATGGAACAGAAAATTCTTACAAAAGCCAAGACTGTTGGAGTTCTTTACCTGGATATCATACATTTATTCCAATTTTTAAAAAACACTGTATTCATTTTTACATCTTCTCCGTCTTGGTTGCTGATCTGTTTAATTCCCATTTAATAAAAACTAAGACCAACCCCCCAAAATGCAATAGCTATTGTAGCAAAAGGATTATGATTTCTTCCATACATGCCTTATCTTGGAATTAGGTCCAGGGAAAAAAAGACTTTGCCTTGTGAAATTGTTATAAGACAAGATAGCAGAAAGAAAGTAGGAGGAAATCCTCTATAGTGGGGGACATGTAACATCACTATTCACCCTCTGCAGACTACTAGCAATGTGACAGAAATGATACTATATACCTGTGAATGATTTTTTTGTTATCTCAGAGCAAAAGCTTATGATTCTAAGTATAAGTGGTTTGACTTTCAGATATGTTTAACATGTGCACCATGCACCAAAATCAGTGGTAAATGCTTAACTTCTGCTCAGAGAAACCAATGGAAGCTGTGGGTGCTCAGTATCAATTAAAACCCAGGTCATTTCCACAAAGAGGCTTGAATATTGATGTGGGCCCTTGATTCCAGATATCCGGGTTTCATAATTTTGAGTTTAATACACATTTATAAATGAAATCAGCCAGTGAAGAATTTATCTCTGTGCTCCTCACTGCTTTTCGTTGCTGCTAAGGGAAAGCAGTGCCAGCTGTCTCTCTAAGAAGATAAGATTATGATGAGCTGTAGTAGTTTAGTAAATTCTTTCCCACTCATTTTATAACATGCAGTAAAGTATGTCTAGCAATATTTTACTGTTTTGTTCTCGAGAATATCCTTACATAATTTGTGAAATAGTTTTATTAGGTTTGTTACAGGTCAAGGTTTGTCATTAAAACTGAGAGAAGGCAAAGGACCAAATTCTTCTGTTAATTGCACATATGCAAGCTTGCTACGTGCTGTGATGTAAGGATGCAGTTAAGATGCCAATGTGTCCCTTTATCTGTCTAACAAATTCTTTTTAGGGAGATTAAAGTACTTGTATATGATCAGTTGCAGGCGATTTTGAAAAAGCTTGGAGCTCTTGATGTTTCTGCTGAGAGGCTTTTGGACTTAGACCTACTCTACAATATCATATTAATTTTCATATATAATTTAGGCTAAACTATAGACCATGAATCTCCGCAAATAAAGAAAAAGGTTGATTCAGATGTATATAATCTAAAAGATGACTTGTTATTTAAACAGCCTCAGTTTGGAGTAGCTTTTTTAACCGGATTCAGTTTTTTTTTTGAACCTGATTCCAGTTTCTTGAAAGATATTCCTTAAGATGCCCTCAGCTCCACATTTAAACAGACATTTAGGAGTTATTATTGATATGTAAGCTCTCCACCTCCCATTCCCCAGGCTCTGCACCAGTAACACTGCAGCAGTAGCAATTGCATGGAGCTGTAGCTGAACTTGGGATTTTACTGAGCACAAAGGAGAATGAGACCAGTATTTCTGACAGATGACGAGTGGAGAGACAAAATTCCCTTGCAAGTGTCTGTACGAGACAACCGGCATCTGCTGGGAGTTCTGCGCTGAGTCCTGACACTTGCCATGCTACTGAGTTAACCAGGTAGAAAATACCTCGAGTGTCAAGATATGTCTGTTTTAGAGACTGACAGTTCAAGGAGATTGAAGAAACAGAGTTCACAGAGCATGCAGGGAGAGCAAAGCCTGAATACATGTGACCATAAGGAATACAGGACAGAGCAGGTGCTAGCTGTTGAAGGCCCCATTTCTGATTTACCCCACACAGAACCCAATGTATAAGTGTTTAGTAGATTTTTGGCGTATGTTAATGCCACTGTGCATAAAATGCACATATAATGCTTCATATAACGTGCATGAAAATATTAATATAAAATAGAATAAAGTAGTAACATGAAATGAAATTTACACTATGGCAATGTCTTCTGTTAAAACTTTCTTATCCTGACAGCATTGTCAGCTATCTCTTTAATGGTTTCCGTGGCTCAGCCTCATAGTAGAGGGTAAATCAAAGCCACAGAGTCTCTATATATTTCAAATGCCAGTAGTTCAATTGCATAAGACCTTGAGTCACTCAGGTAATGAGAAATGGAGCAACCCCTTCCATTGGGAATCTGACGCTAGAACTGCAGCAGAAGGCTACCTACCAAAAATGTCTCACTGCAGACAAGTAAGACGGAGTATGAAATTTCCTAAATCTCACCAGGTGTCACAATAGAAGCCCAGAGTCCTGCATAACCCAAAAGCTGCTGAATCCTGATACAACTTAATTGTGAATTTTTTCTTGAAATTTAAGAAAAAAGAATTAAGGCTCAGGGAGAGTTCCACTATTTTATGTATTGAAATCCCCCAGTTGCCTTGTATAGGCAGTGAAAAGAGATTTCTACCTGGAATCATGCTGCAGGCTGTCTCTCCATGCCTTTCCGTTGACAAGTAGCCTCATCTTGGGTACCTGTAGTATACTAATTTATGTGACTTCCTCTCTAACAACTTAGGTGTTCAAGCTGAGATAGTAATCTTCTGTTTCTCTCTCTAATCAATGGGTTCACTGGACTTGCTCCAGCATGTCCTTCTGTTTTTTGTAATGGGACTCCTCAGATCGGATAAGGTGTTCTAACTGTGGTTTCACAAGTACCAGAAAGTCCTTTCCTGGATCTGTTTGCACTTTTACAGCCAGGATACTGATAGCCTTTGCTGCAGCTGCTGATGCCCATTCCATTTGTTGTCCATGAGGCTCTGAGGTCCTTTTCTGCAGAGCTGCTTCCCAAATGGATGCCCCCTAACCTGTACTGTCTCATAGGGTTGTTCTCACCCAAGATGCAGAACTTTGCATTTGCTTTTCATAGAATCATAGAATATTTCAATTTGGAAGGGACCCATAAAGGCCATAGAGTCCAACTCCCTGCTACTAACAGGACTACCTAAAACTAATCATATGACTAAGAGTGTCGTCCAGATGCTCCTTGCACTCTGACAGGCTTGGTGCCATGACCACTTCCCTGGAGAGCCTGTTGCAGTGATCAACCACCCTCTCAGTGAAGAACATTTTCCTAACGTCCCTTCTGAACTTCCCCTGATGCAGCTTTATTCCATTTTCTTCATGTGCTGCCTCTGGTCACCAGAGAGAGGAGATCGGCACCTCCCGCTGTGCTGCCCTGCCTTGAGGAAGGCGTAGCCTGCAGTGAGGTGACCCCTCAGCCTTCTCCAACCTGAACAAGCCAAGTGACCTCAGCTGCTCCTTAGAAGCCTCACCCTTGAGGCCTTTCACCATCTTGGTTCCCTACCTCTGGATACTCCAATAGTTTAATGTCCTTTTTGTACTGAGGCACCCCAAACTGCACAAAGTACTCGAGGTGAGGCTGCACCAGTGCAGCGTAGGGTGGGACAGTCACCTCCCTTGACCAGCCAGCTATGCTGTTCTTGATGAGCCCCAGGACACGGTTGGCCCTTTTGGCTGCCAGGGCAGCCTGTTGACTCATATTCAACTTGCAATCAACCCAAACCCCCAGATGTCTTTCTCCGGGGTTGCTCTCCAGCCTCTCTTCACCCAATTTGTACATATAACCAGGATTACCTCATCCCAGGTGGAGAATCTGGCACTTGCTGTTGTTAAATTTCATGTGGTTGGTGATAGTCCAGCTCTCTAGCCTATTCAGATCTCTCTGTAAGGCCTCTCGGAATGCACAACTCCTCCTAATTTAGTATCATAGGCAAACTTACGTTTGACTCCTGTGTCCAGATAATTTATAAAAACATTAGAAGTGTTGCTGAACTTCACAAGGTTCCTGTCAGCCTGTTTCTGCAGCTTGTCCTGGTCCCTCTAAATAGCAATATATTGTCTGTTCCTCCACATTTGGTGACATCTGCAAACTTACAGAGAGTATGCTGCTATCCTCATTACTAATGAAGGCACTGAAGTGCTGGTCCTCATATTCGTTCTTGAGGGCTGTTGCTATTAACTGGCTGCCAGCTGGACTTTGCACCACTGATCACAACTCTTTGAGCCCAGCAGTCCATTCAGTTTCCCACCCACATTATTGTTCACTTATTCAGCCCATATCTTAGCAATTTGGTGATACAGAGACTAGGAAGACTATGTTAAAGACCTTGCTAAAGTCAAGGTATGCAGCATAACCTGCCCTCAGCCTTATCCACAGCATCAGTCACCTCATCACAGAAAATAATCAGGTTGATCAGGCATGATTTGCTGTTGGTAAATTCAGGTTGGTTGTTTGCAGTCACCTCATATTTCATATAACTGGAAAAAGTTTCTAAGAGAATTTAGTCCATCATCTTCCCAGGGGGTGAGGTGAGGCTCACTGACCTGTAGTTCCTGGATCCTTATCAGGGAAAGCTGAAGCAAAAAAAGGATTTAGGACTTGAGGCTTTTCCCTGTTAACTGTCACAGTCACCTTATTAGCCTTCCTCTTGCTGCTGCTATCCTTATAGAAATCTTTCTTGTTGCTTTTTTTTCCCCCTTTTTTCCCCTTGAAGATCTATCCAGATTTTCTACATAATGACCAGACCCTGAATCGCTTTTGTCCCGTGTGCTATCCACAGAGGAGAAACAGCAAGACAAAACACAAACATATAGCTGATTTGCTATAGGATATAGTGAACACCACCTGCAGATGTCTGGGATTCTCTCAGCCCAGAGAGCTCTTTTGGTGGTGAACAATTATCAGAGCAGGGTCTCCGCAGCCTGCCAGCCTTAGTTCTGGTGTCAACAAAAGAGGCATAAACTGGGAGCAATGACCATCAGAGCAATGAACTAACTGGTACAACTTAAAAAGGAATAGGAATGGGAGTTCATGCCAGCTGTGGTAAAATTCTACAAAGGCAGTTATTTTTATGCTGGGAGCTATGCTGAAGACATTAATTTACTTCATAAAATCCTGTAATATCAACAAGATGAAAACTCTTGCACATAAAAGTTTTAAGTTCTGCATTAGATGCAAGTATTCTTTCTGCAAAGTTGTCCTTTGAATAGTAACCTTTTGGTCAGAGTCTATTGGGTAATAAATTCCAAGCATTGTATTTACGAAGATATATAAACAGCCAACATTATGGTTTGCGGTTTCCGTAGTTACATCTGCATCAGCTTTGTAGGGTGATGCAGGCTCCACGCCATGTGCTGGGCAATGACTCATGTCCCTGTGCTTCAAGGCTGGCCCTACCCAGAGTTTGCCTCATCCATTTGCCGCTGCTTGAGCTTAGCCCTGGGTATCTGAAGGGCTCTGTGTGGTCTCACGACATCAACATTAGCATCTTTATAAGATTTTTCAGTTCAGTGTGTCTGAAATAATGTGAATGGTTGTGTTGCAGCCCATTAGGGTAGTGATATTATAGCATGAAAGGGAATATCTATGTTTCACAAGCACATGGGAAGTCACAGGTGAAAATAATTCTACAAGCTGCGACCAGGTATGAAATCAGTGTAGAAATGTAATTCCTTAATGCTAAATACATTTTGTCTTTTGAAATCGGACTTTGCTTTCATTAGCAATAATTACAGGATCCTTTTATTTTTCACCTCACTCGAGATCTAGTTTCATTTTAAATGTAGTTTTATGGAATCCTTTTATAGCTTTTACTAGTGATGGTGGTTTTCAAATGCCATCAGCTGCTTAATGTTTAACATGCTTTCTGATGTCCTTAACCTTAGAGGTTATCAATCAGATTAGATATTCATTCCCTACAAGGGGGAAGAAGTAAGGGAAAATTTGCCTGGCTGTTGTTAAGAGTATATACTAAGACTACTCTACAGAGGATTGCATTAAGGCATAATCTGCCATTACTTAGGAAATTGCCAAGGTACTATTAGCTATTACCTTTACATTATCACTAGAGTATGAATCTTTGCAAAATATTATTTCTTTCAGAAATTGAAACAATCTTCCACAAAAGTACTGCCTTATCCGCTGCACAGCTGGAAGACATAAAGATCTTCAGGGTTTGTTGAAGACAGCAAACTTTTCTCTCTGTACAACACGTTGGGAAAAATGGCTGTACAAAAGCATGTAGATACTAACAACATGTTGACTTCATCCTAGATAACTGAAAAGGTTGCAAAGCTGCATGAAAGCGGTAGCTGCTTTCCTTCTGGAAGATCTATAAGGCCTGTTGTTTAAGTATCTATAAGTATCTCTGATTAAGGAATTAGTGCCCCTAAAGATTTGCTGATCATTTTTCCTTTAACTTCCTTTGTGAGTACTTTATCGCAATATACTTTTAAATAAAGTATAACTACAGTAACAAGAAACTAACCAATGCTGACTTGGTGCCTTTCTGTTAGGAAGGCAGAATGGTGTACAGCAAACATTCACTCCAGATCTGTGGGAATCTCCCACCAGGACCTTGCCAAGCAATGGGAACAGATAATTTAGGTTCTGTTTTATTTTTAAGGTCTTCGCAGAAAGCTGAAACCATCCAAGTGCATTGTTGACAGAAAGGGATTTCCAGTAGGTGCTTGCCTTTGATCTCCTGCCATACTATGCTATGGAAGTTATCAAGTGTTCTCAGAGCTGCTAGAGCAAAATTTGCCCTCTGAATGCTCTTATCCATCAGAGCCATGTCCCATATCTATAACAGCTGTCACAGTTTTCTCACAGACTTATCTCCATCTGAAGGAGAGCAGGTGTTATTTCTAGCACTCCTTTGCGGCCTGGCATCAGCAGTCTCTCACTGTCACCGCAGGACCATGGCAGTGCTCCAAGCTGCGTGTTTCCCACAAACACCGGATGGCGGGGATCTAGGGATTAACAAGAGGGCCCACAGCTAATTTTCTGATATTAAACTATAGCACTTGGGTGCTTTGTTTCACCTACCTATATTTTTTTGCCTGCAGTCATATTAGACAAATATTAGAGTTCAAATGAGCATCACCCCAAGGACAATAGGTCTCATTTTTACTTGCTTTGGGCATACATTGTGGTCTCATGAAAATCTAAGCGATAAAAATGCTTCCTTTTCAACACTTTTTTCAAATACAGGAAACAGATGGCTCTCTCCATGGTTCATGACTGTTACCACTTGATGTGAAGTAGCTTCGATGTTTGAATTTGACATATGCAAGGGCATTGCTCTCTGCTTTAATACATCTTCCATATCTTGAAGATATTCAGGGATGCTATGAGACACTGGTTCTGAGCAGTTCCTTAGGCTGCTGTAGCCCTATTCGGTAGTTGCTATAAGAGAAAATAAATGTCTAATCACTGTTATGGAAAATACTCTGCCTAAGGCCAGTTATACGTCTGTATTGCCTGGGTGCACATTCATGAAAAGTGACTGTTAAAAAGGAAGAATCATCTCTGGTTCATCTCTGTTAGTCAACTGAATAGATGAGAGCACCATTTAGGTTCAAGACTCCATTCTGCTAGCCAGAGCAAAATCATATAGGAGGACCTTATTCTTCTCCAGATAGATCTAGACAGCTCCAGATAACTTAGCTTGCCCACCTACAGTTTCCTTTTATCTATTTTTGATGAATCATGTAAGAGCATAATGTAGTCAGAAACAAAAAACTTAAAGAATTTGAAACAATCAATGTTGGACTAATGAGCCTAAGAAATCCCACAGTTTTTTTCATTTTGTATCTGCCATTTCTTTACTACCTACCCATGCTCCAAACTGCGGGTTATTAACTGTGTTTGGAACTTCTTAATGAATGTGAGACATTCATTAAAAGTTCTTGATCATGTACATAACACTTGTATACCTGATAATTTTTAGCAATAAAGTTTTTTCCCTAAAAATTGTGATTTACAAAATGAAAGACTTGTAGTAAAATTTCCTCAGTTTTAAGTTAGTACAATACAATAAGATATCCCCAACAATTTTCAAGGAAGCTTATGCTACTGGCTTTCCACACTAAAGTCAATTAGAGCTGTAATGGTATTTTAAATGGTAGCATTCAATATCCAAAGTCAGAAGAAGAATTAGTATAGAAGTGAGTCATAAATACAACACATAAATCAGACCGCCAGCAGTGATATACTGTTACATATCAAACCTTAGAAAAAAAGGCAGAATCTTTATAAGGCATCATTATGGTTTTGAGTTGCAGAAATGAAAAGCACAAACTGTATTTGGAATGCTTATTATTTACTTCTTTTCCTCCAGAGACTTTTCTTCCTCCACTGGCTTCATGGACAACTGAAGGAAATATTAAAAGAAACAACTATTTCAACTATTGTGCAAAAGATGAATGGCAGCAGTGTTACCATCTCCTTCTCTTTCAGCTATGTTTCAAAAGTAGAGTACAGCAATAGCCAATTACATAACTTTGAACTCTAAATGTAGGCTTGTATTTGTGTCTGGAAGACTTATTTCCACATTCTAACAATTTTGGATACACTCATTTATCCACTGCTTGGCAGCTTGTTAGCTTATGTTAAGCTGCCACTTCCTTCTCCGCTCTAGAAAGTTGTTGCCGTGAATCCCAATCTCTGCTGCCTTCCTCTCGCTGTGTATCACACAGAGTTCAGGCAGTGACCTTGGTGTGCTCATCTTCCTGAGGCAAGCATCATTTGTTTGTGGGTGTAGTCCTAAATGACTTGCCAGGTTGTCCCAGGAAACATTTGACTAAGCAGTAAAGTGAACCCAGCTCCTGAACTGTCCTTCAAACCATTTTCCTGATGTCTACTTGTCTTTGCATAAAATATCCAGTCAGATCACACTGCCACATCAGCCTTTTTGCAAAGAGGTAATGGCTTTGGGATAGTGGCAACTGCACATGCATCAACTAGAGAAACCATGCACTCTCCTTTGAAATATAAGTTTCTATTCGGAATACTGTGCGTTAGGTTGAGTGCTACAACAGCCCACCTAAACAAATAATTGATATCTGAAGCTTCCTGTAATTGAGCATTCTACTGATAATAAGGATTATAAGTGGTGATATGGACAATGCAATAAAACATGATGAAAGGTAATGAATCCTGCACTTTGTCTTAACAGATTTACTTGCTTACCTTCTTTTGATGTCTTCAACTGAACTAGAGGCTAAGGCTGCCCAGTCTACTGTTTGTAGGTTGCGATATCCCCCAAGCACGATGTGCATTTCATACAGGCAGAAGAATACTGCCCCAACTCTAAAACATGCCACTGATATTGCGAATTGCAGAAAACTAAATTTGAGATGGTGGTTTCATATCCTATGTTGAAGAGTGCAATGGTTAAACAAAAGTGATTAAAAGAGGAGCAAATAGTGAGGCAGCTCATTTCAAAGTGGTGTCTCTTACAGCCTGCAGTAGTGTCATCTACCATCTGCTTCTAACTTCAGTGTTTTTGTTGGGAGAAGGTGGGGAAGTGAAATTTAACTTTCTAATCTGATATATAATAAAGGAATAGCCCATCCTGGGAATGAACAATTTCCAGACCAGAGGCGTCCAAGGAATTTCTTGTTTCTGCCAGAAAACACACCTCTTCTCAGCCCTTTAGTCTATTTCTGTTTTCCTGTATCTCCATTTAAATCAATGCAAATTTAAAAAAAATTAAAATTATTTTTCTTTGTATTATCTGAAAAGGATGGTTGTTAGGAGAGGAAAGTGCTCCTTTAGAAATCAGAGAGTTGAAGTGCTTTATTTTCAGCTCTCATGATTAAGGATGTACAGCTTAAAATTTGAGTGTAAATGAGGCTGGCGTTCTAGAAAAACTCAATACAGATCAACTCAGGTCCAATTATTTTCTTATCGCTATCCTAGAGAAGAATACTTCGGTTACCAAAATAACAAATACTAGTGGAAGTTCATTGCATATCACAGCAAAATTTACAAGACAAACTAAGAAAGAGGGAGTTTCTGGTCTCAGTCATGCTAGTGCTAGAGATCGATTTACTAAGAAGGATTTAATCCTACCACATTTTTTAGCCCTCAATAATTCGATTTTGGTTCCTAGGATGGAGAACAGCTGCATAATGCCCACCTTAGCCCAACAATATGACCTCATCCAATCTTTAGTACACTCCAATCAACCTGTANAGTCATGCTAGTGCTAGAGATTGATTTACTAAGAAGGATTTAATCCTACCACATTTTTTAGCCCTCAATAATTCAATTTTGGTTCCTAGGATGGAGAACAGCTGCATAATGCCCACCTTAGCCCAACAATATGACCTCATCCAATCTTTAGTACACTCCAATCAACCTGTAAGGGAGATAACAGGAAAATGAGTATCACGGGAAACCCAAATTCTCTTTATTGGATGATTCATTTGATCCTTAAGTGGACAAAATCCAAAAGAATTACCAGATTAAAAAAATTGAACAAGTCAAATGCAGAGTGTTTTTACACTAACTGGACAGCATCTCTTTCTATAAGCCCTTACTATACTTCTCTATTTCCCTGGACTATCTAGTGCATTAGGATCTTGCTTTAAGAAAATCATTTCCCTCAGGACTAAAAATCTGAGTATAGGTTACATGCCAGAAGTAGGAAAATTTTACCTACCCCATGTGAATTCTCAGTGACATCTAATAGATGCATAAATTTTATGTGTGTGTGTATGTCTATATATCTGAATAATATGTACACACATATGGCAATATTTAATTAACATTAAAAAAATGCTCTTTAGAAAAGATGTTAAGCCATATAAATGTGCGATATATATATCAAGAGCCAGTTTAAATTGCCAAGTTAAATACGGCACGATTGAAGTGAACCTGTCCCTCCAGGCATGCATAAGCCTACACTTCGGAGCTCTTGGAAGCTAACTTAGCACCAGTTGTATCTTATTTAACTTGGCCATTTGAAGGGCTAACCCTTTAGCAACTTGGCTCACACTGACCATATCACACCTTTACATGATTGACCTTCTCCTCTCTGCTTTCCCTTGTTTAGTGCATACTAAAAGTTTTTGATCAGATCTGATTTAAGTTATTTTGGCCAATTAGTGTGAAAGACAAAAACAAAATCTCTACAGGACAGATCTGCAAACATAAAATATAATTGGATGGAAATGGACCTGTCCACATTCTTTTTGCCTTAGCTCAGTGTTCTAAGTTAAGTGTTAGCTGCCTGGTTTAGCCTGTTGGGTGTGCCACACTACAAGGATCTTTCCTCAAAGCCTGATAGTTGAACCTTCTGTGCTCTTGTGCAGGGCTCACACACTGCAGTGAAAAAAGCAGCTTTCCCTTGCTTTGGGAGAAGATCTGGGTGGGATCAATTGTAATCGGAAGCAGAGAGGGCAGCTGGTGCTTTACTGAAGACTTCTGCTGTCATATGTCAATGCATGCATGTGGTAGAGCCAGATGGTGCTGTTAAAGGTGCAAAGGGGTCCAGGTCTTGCTTCTGATAAATCCATGCCTGAAAGCAACTAAAGTAGAGCATGAGTATCCTCTGGAAAAGTATCAGTGGTAACTACCACAATGAAGAAAGAAGAATTTGGTAAAGAAAGCAATTTGTTTTAACATTAAAATGCTGTTGCTGTGTAGGCCATGAGAAACTGGACTTCTACAGCTCTCAGATCATGCATATTTAAAGACACTCCCAGGTAGACTCCTAGCATTTGAGTCAGCAAAATCATAATCAATGACAATGGAATCAGATAGAAATATTGTGTTGCAATCTTTGTAGATTATTACCTATGATAATTAATGCTTAGAAGTAGTAATGACATAGTAATGACTGCAGTATAAAGGCTTAGACAGATTAGATAGATATGAAGAACACAAAACGACTTCCCTCAGGCGCTTACATCATCACATACATCACCTCATACCATCTTCTGATCTAGCATGGATTTCTAGTCTATGCAATAAAACTTTTCAATTCAAGGTGATGTGTGGATGGAGTTGCAGGGGGAGCAAAGCAAAAGGGGTCAAATATGGCCCCCCAGAGCACTGGGGTGCACAAAGATGGATTTAATGGTGGGAGGAGAAGCAATGAATGTGTCACCCATCTTATTGGTGGTAATGGCTGCGTAACACACACAGTGCACAGCATGCTTTACACTGTTCTGCCTGCACCTAGACCGCCAGTAACACAGTTTGCACATGGGTGAGTGGGAAAAGAAATGTGTAATAAGATCTGCTAGCCAGGAGATGCAATTTAGAATAAATTGAAGTGATGCTTCCTGTTCCTGCCTTCTTCAAGCATCTCATATTAATTTAGGCCGTGATTACATGTGACTTGTCCTGCTGTGAATTGTGCCATGGGCCTAAGGTCTCAAGGGTTATCACTGCTTCTTGTGGTGAAATTTTATTTCCTTTTTGCATCTAAAAGGTTTATAATAACTAGTTACAGTTAAAAAATTATTAAAATTAATGAATAATATAATAGGAAAAAACACTTAATAATACTCTTGTAGTAATTCACCTCTATCTGCTCTTATCCTCTTCTATTTTCTTCCCTGAAATCAGATAAAGTATTTGTTGGCAGACAAGTTATAAGACTATATAACAATCATCTGATTAACACCTACCTTGAGTTCTAAAAAGAGGTGTTTTGTGAAGCTTGCTAAACATTAACACAAAGAAGACGTGAGAATACTACTAGTGGTGTAAGTCCTTGTGATAAAAGTAATTTATTTAATCAAACTGCCAGAGGTACTTAGCAGATGGCCCCAACACTGGGCTTTGAGGTAGCACAAGAAGTCCAGCAGCTCCTTCTAATCCTACATAGAGATGGGAAAGAAATATTCCTTCTGTCACCAAATCTTTAGTCCTGAAAATATGAACATGAGGTACCAAACAGGCAAATGAGAACCATAGCACCAGGACTAAACAAGATAAAGTTCTACATCATGTTTCTAGCTGTTATCAACCTCCAATGCTAAGGAGGTATGTAAAAAAAAAATTGCAAAAGAAATAATTTCTACAACTGTTATTAGATCAGTTCACAGAATCACAGAATCACAGGATCACAGAATGGTAGGCGTTGGAAGGGACCTCTAGAGATCATCTAGTCCAACCCCCCTGCTAAAGCAGGTTAGCCTAGAGCAGGTTGCACAGGAATGCATCCAGGCGGGTTTTGAATATCTCCAGAGAAGGAGACTCCACAACCTCTCTGGGCAGCCTGTTCCCGTGCTCTGTTACCCTCACAGTAAAGAAGTTCCTCCTCATGTTCAGGTGGAACT
>VZSC01001173.1:33184-54853 GCA_013398225.1 Steatornis caripensis
CGCTCATCTAAGCCACTCTTCCTGAGCTTTCCTATGAGGATGTTGTGGGAGACAGTGTCAAAAGCCTTGCTGAAGTGAAGGTAGACAACATCCACTGCTCTCCCCTCAGTTGAAGATGAATGGCCAAGAAACAGAAAACGTTGCATCTCTTGATTGAGGTAGAATTTGCAAACCTAGTAAATGGTCAAATGAGGACATTTGCTGTGTAAATTTTTACACCTGAGCTTAGACTTGTGTCTCTGGTCAGTGGGCAGAAATAGAGTTCCCATTATTCTCAGGTTAAAGATGCATATAATAGATCAGATGATAAACTATGTTTTAGAAGTTGTAATTTCTTTCCCTTGATTAAAAGGAGGACTGTAAGGAAAGTAGGCCAAATATAGACCATTAAAGTTAGGAAAAGTAAGCTGCAGTCTAAGTAAGCAGCCTGTACCTTTTTCACAAGTAAAAGATTTATTCACAATGTGAATTTATTTCACAATGAAGATTTATTCTTGCCTCTGCCCAGCGCCAGAGTATTGGGACATATTAATGAAATTGAAAACACAGTTGCAGAGGAAACTCAGAAAATTTGAAAATACAAACAGAAATATTACTTGAAATTAACTGATTTTACATTCTAATTTTCTCTGAGATTGAGCTGTATTACAATAACTTTAGTCAACATCATCTTCCCTCTTCCACGGAGCCCTTTCTATAAGCCTCACCACTGCCATCCAAATAAACATGAAAATCGAAGCATTTTTAGGGGATCACTATGTACAAATTAGACTTAAAAGAAAAAGAAGTCTGAAACTTTCTTCATCGGTTTAGTACATTATAAATAAGCTCTGGTTGGGTCTGTGAAAATGCTGACAAGGATACGGGCTGGAGACACCCTTTATTAGAACCATTACTGAAGCCACAGCAGTGAGAAGCGTGACCCTGCCTTAGGAGACTGACAGCCCATACACTGGACTGTGTGAAACAGGCTTGATTGTGGGGTGAAATAAAAGAACAGTTACAGCAGTGGAAAAATGACACGAAATCCAACTGGCTGAAGTAGCAGAGGGAATACAGTAAACACAGTGTTTGGGAAAAATATTCTGAATTTTGTGCGAATGAGCTCTTTCTTTTCAAGAATGCCCAAGAGTTAATTCACTCTTGAATACCGAACGTTGCTTTCTACCTTTGAAGTGCTGTGACACGTGAAGGTGGCCTGCGCAGCTCTCTGAGAAGCGACAAGAGAATGATAAGAAGGCTGG
Organism: Steatornis caripensis; assembly: GCA_013398225.1. Lineage (NCBI taxonomy): Eukaryota > Metazoa > Chordata > Aves > Caprimulgiformes > Steatornithidae > Steatornis > Steatornis caripensis. The sequence continues at coordinate 34,429 of VZSC01001173.1, forward strand.
ATGGCCACACGCTGCGAGGACGTAGACTGAGCGAAGGGGATGGGGGAAGATATCCCTGGTCTGGATAGGGCCTGCCTTTATAATTGTTTTGATTCTGGGGCTGCAGCACATCATGGAGCGTGGCTCCCATCTGTGAGCTGAGTGGGAGAGGACTCAGCAGCTGTGGCCACATGGCGGGACGGGGGACATGGGTCCCACTGGGCAACGCTGGCAGAGGGGGTTTCCTTCCTCCCTGCTGTATGTATGTCAGCCACCAAGCTGCTGTTTTAACGACTGGGTGTAAGTAAGCCAGAAACTTAGGCTTCAGGTTTGAAACAGAAGTGTTTAAGTGTACAGACAGGCAATTAGGAGCTGCCCGCTGTGTTTTGGAGGGGAAAAATGTTAGCAGTGTGTGCGTGAGCTGTGACATACTACGTATAAGAGTCCAAAAATTGGCCCCAGACCAACTTAGTTAATGCTGTATACTGAGGCTATGGTCCTGTTTCCAGCAAAGCCCCCAATGAAATGGTGTCCGGGGGTGTCTCCACAAGAAGAATGAGGAGGACCTTTCCCAGTGCCCGGGACATGGCCTCTCTGCAGGACTCTCGGTTGTGCGGGGTGAGCATCCCACAGGCACTGCAAACAAGAAGGGTGATGTCTCACAGCTTGTGCAAAGGCAGTGATCGAGGGCATTTTTGTCCAAATCAACCAATGAACCAAGGCAGACTTGTCAAGGACATGTCCAGTAACGCACTCAATATTTGTTTCTTCTTGGTCTCTGGGTTGGTGTTTTTATTGAGGCAGGTAAATAAAGACCCTTTAATAGAAGCACGTGCGGCTTGACAGTATGCCATCATTGTACCCTATATCTATGTTCAGAGCTAAAAATTAAACCAATTAAAGCCTGGTTTTATACTCCACCTCAGTATCTCATATCTCTGATGTCAGTATTCAAGAACAAGATATGCAAAGAAGCAATAACTTTTTCACACATTTTGCAGTAGATAATATTTATGTTCTTCTATGTTCTTCTGTTCTTTTTATTTGAACATGCTGTGCTGGCATGTGCTGCTGTGCAGTGAAACTGTCTGATCTCAGGGACTGATTATGCAAACTGAAACTCTGGAGCTCAGCTCTCCTGCTCCCATCATATGTCATGTTAAATGCTGATATTTTCACATTTCTTTGTAAATATTTCACATCACCGCAGAAGTTTAGCTTCAGGACATAGAGTGAAAAATAAGAGGCAAGACAAAACAATTTAGGCTAGTTAGAAGGAAGGGAGAACACATGCAGTAGGATGGTATTTTTTTTTTCATTGAAATAGTAAGTGACAGGACTGAGACGACCTATGAGTTTAAGTCCACAGTTCTCTTTTTTTTTTTTTAAGACTATTGAGTTCGTTTAGTGTGGTGGTATAGGATGGGGCATGCAATTCACCCCACAGTGTCTGCAGCCAAAACCTGCTATTGTTCTGAAAGGAAAGTAAGCTTTTATTACAGTGCTTCAAGAGATGGAGTGCTCACTATTATTCAGGCCAATATTTCAAGAAATCGATTCAAATGAATATAAACTACAATAAAGGATTTCACTTATCTGTGTTAAGATCTAAAATTAGACTAATACCTGAACTCACAGATTCCAGTCATCTGTGCAAAACCTTCCTCCTTGCAAAAAGTAAGATCTACCTGCATGTTTTCAGCATCAGAGTGAGAGATGAAAAAGAGAATCAATTTGTGCAGGCTACTGCTTAATGCGAGCACAGGAAAACAGTGTTACAATATTTTACATTTGCTTAGGCTGCTTTCTAAACTTTGTGCTAAGAATACATAGATTATGTTTGCAGCAGTTGCAGTACACCACTACTTAATGACACAAGGGCGGTGGAGAACAATACTGTTCAGCTGTTTTGACAAGTCGATTCCAGTGGAAGCTCAGTCTGTGGCATAAATTCAGTGAAACAGTGCATTACATGGAACTATTTAATGTATATCTTACTTTTTCTGACCCCAAAATGGATTATTTTCTTCTGATTCTCTGCAGTTTAGCAGTTGTCCATTGCTCACTTGTTCATCCAAAGTGCATATCTTTTGGTTGAACTCCTGTCTCATATCTCCTGTAATTTATCTGATAAGAAAAGCCAGTTTTATCTTCGGAGTCATAAAGATGAGACTCCCTGGTAAAAGTGTATGGCACACCCTTTTTGATTCAGCATGATGTTAAAGACAGAACTTCACGTTCTGATGGGAAATCTTGGAGCTATAATTTAGTTAATTGTTTTGATCTTTAAATTTCGAAGATACATTTTCAGAAAGAAAACAAAGAATATTGAAAAATACTCCTTCTTTGGCAGTTCTTGAAGTCAATAAGAAAGGCACCACATACCCTTTTTCTCCAAAAATTGTTCCTACTAATTCTGATCCCTCTTCTCATTCTTATTTCAAAGATCTTCTCAGTTGGATAGCAGTGCTGCAATCGACATTCCTGTTTTTCCTTGTGGTATATCCACTTCTGTTTCTATCTGCTCGGGTTCTTGCTCCAGTCAAGAGTGAATGTAGTTGCTCAGATTTATCCACCCTCCTTCCGTTATCTGTCTTCTTAATTTCTTTTATTTCCTTATAGAACCCTCTATACCTATACCTACCTGTGCATTCACACGCTTTTTTCTGGAACAGATAAAACATTTTTGTGCTGGCTCTCTGCTGGTGATCGAGCCAATCTGCATGTAGCAGGACAGAGGAGCTCTCCTGTGAGAAGCCTGCACCTCTCGAGCTATCAGCCAAATGCTGGCAAAGGGTTGGTGTGCGCAACAGTGACTTTCTGGACACAGGGTTTACCTCCTGCAGAAACCAAAGCAAGTGTTGTCCGCGATGGGACTAACACATGCTCCAGTACATCTCAGCCTGAGGCAGTGGTTTCTTTACACAGTCAGAATGAAGAGTGCCCTTCTATATATTTGCTGCTTCTAAAGGAAAGACAACCAGGGCATGATTGACCTCCATACCACTGCAGGGATGGCCTCTGCTGTTATCGATAGGTACTGTGGAAATAATAGCAGTATGGATGAACTGCAGCCCTGTGGTCAGACTTACTTCCTGGCCTTGTTGTTTAGCAACATACCCTTGTGCGCAGGGTAACTTCCACCGACAAGCAGGAGCACATAAGGAGTTGAAGCGCCGGGGCTGACACTGGTTGTTGCTGACACACGCCGCTCTGGGATGCAGCTGTGTCAGTCATTCATTGCATGTGTGATCTTCTCTGTCCATTCTCCAGTTGAGCTGTGCTCGTGATTACCTTCCCTCTGGCTGAAGAGCTTCTCCCTTGGGCAGCCCCAGGGGCAGGGGATGGTGTCTGTTCTGTCTGTTAGGTGTCTCGCAGCCCTGTGATGCCATACTGTTGATGTCAAAGTGCTCTTATAAGGGGATAAAACACATACCTCCATATTAAATTTTGTGATTAGAGTAAAAATCCACGTATTCTGCCAGCTCAGTTATTTTGGTGTGGAGTCTGGAAACAGTACTCTACTGTGTGGTGCTCTGTATGCTCCGCCTGCTGTCTACACACTATTCTGTTGTGCTCTTGGATCATTAATTCAACCTTCAATTGAAAAGCAGGAATGTAAGCAGCTGTATTACCTCCAGGGAAAGTTGTCATGTTTGGAGGACAGGACTTTTGCGTTTGAGAACAGCCAGTCTCTCAAAGATGTGACACGGTGGAAGCCAGTCAAGAGCAGAACTACAAGGACATCTTGGCGCACAGGCTGCATGCTGAGGATGCTGAGATATGCCAAGCATAAGTGGAATTAAAAGAATTAAGCAGTTGAGCTTTCTTTAGGGAACTGGGAAACGTGATTTAAATCTCCTTAGAAAGAAGAAGAAATTGATCTCTGCCCCCCCCCCTCCCGCCTCACTGCAGCAAAGGTGAATTGGCTGATGTACATTGAGAGGGAGAGGGCAAGGGAATAGAAAATGGGTAATCAACAACTGCTGCATATAAAAAAAAGCAGCGAAATCCCCCTGTTGCTCTAGGACTCGACCAGGTTTGCTCAGAACATGACTGTTAGACCGAGCCCCTGAGGAGAAGTAGGTGCAGGAGCTCCTTATTTCTGGGGCCTGGCTGGGCTTTGGGCTACACTTGTTTCTGACGTGAATGGTGTTACAAAGGAGGCACTTGCAGAATCTGCATGCATGTGTTACTTGCACTGTCTGAGGAACTCCTAGATAAAACTGTGAGGTGCCTCTGGAGTTCAGGCACCGTTGCCGAATAGTTTAACATGAAGTACAAAATCTCACTTTTGTGCATTTGCAAAGGTGTTTGTGGATCTGACTAAGTAGCCTCGAAGCACTAATCCTGCTCCTCCTCCTACCCTGTCAAGATGTCCTCTTTATCGTGTAGAAAATGCAGAAAAGACCCTATAGCACCATGTACATTTAAGTCACAGATTTTTGAAATCTGTACCTGAAGGCAGCACATCACCTCTGAAACTGGCCTTGTAGTCTCTGCAGTTAAACAAAAATAACTCATTAGCCTTCATAACATAATAAAAAGTAGAAATTCTTCTTTGAAAACTTAATCCTAGGGATCACTTTCATTCCTTCTCATAGCCATTAACTTATTTAACAATAAAAATATACAATGTTCAAAGTGCAGTATAAATGGTACTAAGATCAAATTGTAAAAAAAAAGAACATTACATTAAAGATATAATATTCTTTTGAGATAAACACGCTTATTTTTTTCTATAAATGGAGACTGTGTTCCACAGAAGTAGAAATTGCTCTAACTGGAGTATCATCTACTTCGTTAAAACTTAATTTATCATTAACAGCATGAGTCAGAGCTGCTGTAGGTCTACAAGGAAACAATAGAGGAAAATACATGGTCTTTACCCTGAATTCTCTGGTCCCACTAAGGCAGATGGTTTTGAGTGTTTAAATAAAAAAATGGGTTTAGACACTCACTGTTACATCTTTACCAGTAAATAAGCCAAGAGGAGGGCACAGGCTTGAGGACTGTCTCATGACTGTCTGCACCCTTCCTGGCACAGCTTCAGCTCTCATGACCTGGCACTCTCGAGTGGTGCCGGGCTAGGGCTGATGAGGGGGACTATTTCCAGAAGGGAGCCTGAAGTGTGTCCCTCCCGCTCGTGGGGAAAGAGAGCTGAGCTCTGTGCATGAGGGGTGGTCAGTGTCCCTTGGCTTTGGGGTCAGAGACTGCTCCCTGGCTTATTTTATTTATTAGCAAAGATGTAGCCTAAACTTCCGTCTCTGCTGTCACGTTAGCTTGGGCTTGTGCCTAAGCCCAGTCTATTCACTCGTCCACACAAGCCTAAGTGGCAGCTTGTGGTCTGGCTCTGGTCTGGAGGGAGCCAAGTGGGGAAAACTAAGCACAGAGACTGGGACAGGCTCATCCTCCTGCTCTGCCCTCAAGGGTGGAATGAACACAGCTGGTGCAGCCCAGCTGGCTGGAGAGTAAGGGGTGGAACCGTGCCTTCTGCTCACCACTACTTCACCACAGCTTCCTTGCACAGCCATCCCTGACTCCTCATCACCCACCCCGTGCGGCTGAACCCGTTACACGCTTAGTAACATCGCAGTGTTTCTGGGTAGGTGCCTGCAAATACCTCGAGGAGTATTAGCTGTCTCTGAGTGAATGAGTTGCAATGTCTAGTCTGACCATGTTGCAGGGATGCTCCACATGCCATATGTGACTTTGGTGTTGTAAACAGCGCAGCAGTTCTATGTTTTCTAGCTGTGAGAGGTTTTTATTTTGTGTACCAAATGGTTTCTGTGGAAAAGTTCTGAAAAACACAACAAAATGGGTGAAGTGGCACAGAACACAAAGACATCAGGCTGGTCCCTCTATGGACAGCCAAATATGTCTTCATAAAATAATTTTCTCTGAATTTTCTCCGGTCTCAGCTATCACTACATTGCTCATTTCGGTATGTACTGTTCTGTCCTTCCAGTCCGATGTTATTTTCCTTTCAATAGGCAACATATTTGAAAGCAGGTTGTGTTTTTCCTTAGATTTAATGATTACTGGAAATGACTGCACAAGCAGACATAAGAACCTCAGAGCTCCAGTTAGCTTGGCAATGACAGAAGCAGGTGCTTAAAGAAAGGGTGTAAGAGACATAGGCACATATCTCTGCAGCTTCCAGCAAACAATTATTAAAGGACTTTCTGAGCCAAAACTAGCACCTTAAGCATCGTATTAAATTGCCGGAAATTAATTTATTGTCCACAAATTAGTTTTTTTATCTCTTTCTTAAGCCCGCTTTTTAGATATTGTGCATCAATTTTATATTTTTTTTTCCTAGAAATCATTGGATATCTTAAACCTGAAATATGTGTTCATCTATGTAAGCTGTATGTTTTATTCTCTTTCCTCAGTAGGTGTACTTTTATGGAAAATTAGTCCGTATCAGCTGTGAGTTATTTTATGAGTTGAGGGTATATTTTTAAAGAAAGAGCCTTATGTGGAAAGAATTTGTGTTCTAGCTACAGCAGATTTACTACTGACATTAGAAACACATCATCAGCACAACCTGTAACCCTGACATTTTCATTAATCCCTTGCAGTTAATTCCACTTGTGGGGAATTAATTGTACCATCAAATTATTTAAACAGGGCCTTACCATCTCAATATGACCTCCTAACATCTATTTTGAATTCAGATGGGGGAAAGTGGCTTTTAAAAACTGTGATGAAATCTCCCAAATGAGTAATACATAAACTCATTGCAGAAGAAGGAGACAGAAGGTCTGCAGTCATATTTAAAAGAATGTATCAGATTACCTTAATGATATCTGATCAGCATATCTAATCAGCATATCTGAAGCAATTAAGTTACATCTATAAAATATGAAGCAATGTTAAATTTGTGTGAGATGAAAACATTGGGTGTGTAATTGCTAATATTTCTCATGGTCAGGAACAATTGCAGTGAATGAGAAACTGTGTGTGAGCTTAGTGTGCTTTAAGGAAAAACAACTGGATTATGTTTGCCTGGAACAGAAATTACTCCTTTTCATAACAATATCTAAGATATGTAGTAGTCAGGGGATAGACTGCTTTAAAGGAACTAACAACTCCCCGTTGCAGTCAGTAAAGGTTTTCTTAGATGCTGAGGTTTCTTTCCCCTTTCTTTGGAGTTTTGAAGTATTTGCTGCGATTGCAAAAGATTTCGAGACTGGTTATTAGAAAGGCAAAAGTCCAGTCCTCATGGCTGAATCTCCAAATAATAGAACCCCGAAGGACGAAGACCTTTATTTCAACTTATTATTTCTGAAGTATCATTTCTTTAAATCAAACTGTATCTGAGGGAGAAGAGTGATTTCCACACTTCCAAGTGTTACTGGCAACACGGTTTTGTGTTGATTCATTTTGCATTAAGTCCATTATGAGCAAGTAGAGATATCACTAATACTTTTTCATATGCTCTTTGTTTACACAGACATAGTTTGGAATGTCCTCATTGAATTTTCTTCCTAGCCCTTTCAAAGTCTCTTGTATTCCTGCGGAAAGATGCAGGGCTGGGAGAGATTTATTAAGGAGGCTTGTCTTTGGTCAGTTCCAACAGGCAGCTGGAAGTAACACTTTGTTTTTCTAAATTCTGAAATATTTGAGTTAGCAATTAAATGAAGTTCCTTGCTTTGCGAGAAGTGCCTCATGGAAAGAAAATTGCAAGGATCTTCTTATGGGCTTGCAATTATCCCATGCAAAGTTCTGACCCTTCATTTGACTGTAGAGGGGTTCGTAGAGAACCCTGCAAATAAGGATGACTTACACAGAAGTCACAAGTATTCAGCTGCATAAAAAGGTGTCTGGTGCCCTTTTAGATGCCGTAGGGCCATTGTGGATGAAGGCAGGACACAGGACCTACAGAAGACCTGTGACTTTCTGGACTGGCAGTGGAAATCCAGGCAGGACACCCCAGGTCATCTTGCATCACACTGGGTGTCTATGTTCAGGCAACCAAATTTCACATCCAGTTCTGCGTAATCTCTGTCTCCTTCCAAAACTCATCCCGTCCTAAACCAGGTGTCTGAGGGGTGTGATGGCTTGCTCTCCAGAGATATCTATTTTCTCCTACTGACAGTACTCACTGCTTGTTTTCAGGAAAGGCTGAAGGTCGATGCTGGAAACTTACTTGTAGATGGTTACATTTAATGGAAATTAAATGGGGATAGTAATATCATTCCATAGAGCATATCTAGTAGTGAAAACATAATTAGGACTCATTCAGGGCTTTCAATTATCCATCTTCTCCAATTCCAGTTTGAAGGTTGGCAAGTATTGTGGCAAGTAACAGTTATTTTTACATTTCATATTTGAAGTTAATTTAGTGCTCAGTTTAACTGAGATGTCCGGGCATTTGGAGCAGAATGCATATTTCTTAGCAAACAGAAGCAGAGATTTTCTTCTACTGCTCTTCAGTTCTGGCTTGGAAAATACAATCAGGCTTTCTTTGCTGCCATTTTGTTGTGGCACTATTACACTATATTTGCTTTAATCCTGGATGTGGATGTGGAAGAAATACAGTTAATCTGGGGAGAGCAGGAGCATTCTTGTCAAATACTGCACAGTGAAGTTCTGTGCCTCGGGAGACAGGGAATACTGATTATTGTTTTAGATTTGCATCAAGTGTACAGTATGTTAATTGGTTAGACCACAAAAAAAAAAGTTCATTTCTGCTTTCTGAGACTGACAAAAATAATATTGATTGGCAGAGATTATAATAGAGGTTTTTGAACATCATAACCTCATTAGCCTGAAACAGGAAACTCATTTAACATAAACTGCAAATCAATTTGCTTGTTAATTCTATTCAAATTGCACTCTCTTCTGACTAACACAGCACGCTGTATGACAGAATCAGTTCTTGTACCTGTCTTTTGATCAGTTGAGAAATTAGTTGTATGTTCATAGGAGATTAAAATCTCTATACAGACGTTTTTGTGCCCACTTATTTTTTTTTTTTTCCCTCATAAAGACTTATCTTCCTGGTTAAAGGAAACACACCGGGTGTCTTGGTCTAAGGTCACCTAAATCCACGTTATAGAGACAGACAATTCATGTCCACAACTCATCCTTTAACAGGAGTCTGAGCCAGAGGGCGTGATTAACTCTGTGGTGGTGCTTCTCTCTCTTTGCTGACTAGGGAACATGTCTTTATACTCAGATTTATGGTTACAGACTTCAGTTTGGCAAGTGTGATTGTCGTATCCTTGCAGTCCTTATACTACAGACCTTGAGATTAGATAGGCATTAATTCAACTGTCGTTTCGACTTTTAGGGTATGTCTATCTTTAGACATCAGCTCATTTTGTCTGTAATGGCTTGAGAATGAGCAGTGGCAGCAGAGTTAAGGCTCAGGGACTACTCAGGCTCTCTGGACATGAATGACTACCCAAAAGTAGAATAGCTGTGTTAACTTAGGCACGCTAAGGCATCCGTATGACTTCTTAGTCTGAATTGGTAAATTCACAATTACCAGTATGTGTAAGAGTTAATTAGATTGAGTATGTGTTAGCCTGAACATCGCTTCATGATGCTTCTAAATTGCACGTTCTGCAATGTCCCATCCACAGGTTGTTTCAATGAATAGATTACTTAAAAAGCAGCGATGCCTAAGTGATACTGCTTTTCTTTGAAAGGATTTTCGTAGTGGAGAATGTGAGAGGAGATGATGTGAAACAGGTTAAACAAGTTGCTCTCTGCAAGATGGCATTTTAATCTGATGATACTAAGACAGCTGTAACTGCAAGGCTGGAGGCCACCAGCCTCCTTCAACTGAGAAGCCCCCATCTCAGTATATGTCTGACAGCCAAAGACCCATAACATCTTTCTGGAGACCTTTTGGGGAGAGGACACAGCTCCCCCAAAAGTCCCTTATGCTGCTGTGAGATAGTCAGCCCAGCTGCATCAGTGATGGGCATTGATGCTGCCTAGGCTCCTACTACAGCTGGAGATTTAGTAGCTGTCACATCGACATAACCCTGCTTCCAGCAACATTAACAAGCCCTGGAATTTTATTTTAGGCTTGACGTACTCTAGAGGCATATGTTGGTCAAGACCTTTGAGCTGGCTTTGCTTCACGTGAAGCTTGGGACATACAACCCTTGCTAGACGTAATTGTAATAGCTACGGAAACTGCAGCCTCCAGCCTTCAGCCGGAGGCCTAAGAGCATGTATACGTTAAAAAATGTATATTAAATGTGGCATCAGACATCCCGTGTTCATTTAATCTTCATCATTATTAAATATATTCATTTTACACATAATCTGAGGTGATTTTTTTACATCTCAAAATCATAAACCTTGTCTGCATTTTAGGTTTCAGTCTCAATTCTTTCCACCTTAAATTACTCCAGTGGGTAAAATTATAAATAGTTTCTGACTTTATTCAGTTCAATGTTTATACAGTTGCTTTAAATATGGACACACACATAGAACAAGCAAGACAAACTATTATTCTTCAATACATTTTCAAAATTTGCTTAAAATATGCACGGAAGCATTGAAGTTTAGCATAGGGAAAGAGTAGCAGCTTGGTGTGTAAGAAAGACCTGATCGTAACTAACTTCTGCTGCCCATTTTTTGACAGACTCAGGATACAGACAATAACCTTTTTACTACAGACGTTACAAATAGCAGCTTATCCTTTTCTCAATGAATGTGCCGTTTCACATTTATGATTCCTCCATAACAGACTTCACTACAGTTTTCTGTTTAATCTTTGTTCTATAAAACATAGCATGCCTTGTTATATGCTAACTCCTGCTAAGCGTTAAACTCCTCCTCGGAGGTTATGACCACTCTGAACTCCCTGCAAAAGCGAAGCAGCTTCAAGCCTCCCAGAACTCAGGAACATTTTGAGACCGTTTCCCCCACATATGGTAGATGATAGAAATAATTTATTCTTCGTTTAATACTAGGCACATTTTTGCAGCAGCAAAAAGCTACACATCGGGAACCTAAATTCCACAATTTCAGTTGTGTTTGTAAAAAACCTGCCACATTAACTCACACCACCTCAGAAGGTCCACTTGAATATGACAAAGAGGTGTATAGTTTCCATGTGTTGATAGTTGGCTCATTCCTGAATTTTTTGGTCAGCCAACCTCTCAGTCATTTCATCTGAAGTTCTCTGGATGTTTTCTTTACGTAAGAGCTACAGGACTAATGTTCCTGAATGTATCCACGAAAAAATACAGCTGCAAAAAATGTACTGCAGTTTCTCCTAGTATTATACTCATTTTCTCTACACACTTAGGACAGATTTCCATATGTTTTCTTGAATTTTGAGAGATGAATAATTTATGTTTACATCCAATTATCTCTGTCTGTGGTTCATATAATTAAAATCTTAAAGTTATCAACTACATCCTTGTCTACATGTCACAGATACTGAGTAAGTTCAAGTCTATTGATTTCATAAAATAATGAAAATATAGAACTTTCCACAAGCATTGTTATTGTCTCATTTTAACAGTGGTGAAGGTAGTCCTGGATGAATAAGGGACAATTTTGTTTTGCTTTCAAATGCCTCCCTTTCAGTACAGAAGTTGATAATTTCTTATACTTCCAGAATCTCTTCCTGCTCCTTTGTTTGCAGTTGTCACACTAAAATCGCTCTAGGCTTATGCCCTCAGCTTTGTCACTCTGTTCATGTTTTCAGCACCTAAAAGACCCAGACTGAAGATGCAAAGCTGTTATTTTCTATTACTATTAGCAAAAAAATAAGAGTCATAAAGTACCTTACACTCGTTAAAATTATAGCTTTAGAATAAATTAATGCTTCAAGCAATTAGTGCAGTGCAATGACTTTAGTCTGACCAGACTGACCTAAATGAAACTTTTATTTCATTGTTAGCTTGTTCCAATTTCATGGTTGATTCATGTTCAGTGAAAGTCCTCCAGCCTCATCAGATCTTCCATATCAATGCCTGTTGCTGCTCAGGCGCTTGTACAAGATTTCTCTTTTTTTGGTGTGGGGGCTGAGACTAGCAGATGGATTTGCAGGATCAGAGGCTGGAGTTGGTAATGAAAATACCTCCTCGCCTTTTTTAGCAATAGCCCACCTTTATTCTGCCTTTCTTTAAATATAGCATAACAAAACATTGAATATTTTTAGGGAATTATCTTCAAAACCAGATTCTACAATTGTGGCAGAAACCATGATCAAAATCAAAGTAGAAATCTTTCATAAGTTACTCATTTTAAAGTCTTCCTGTACAGTATCAGCAGAAGTTCTCCTTTTGTTAAATATTTCCATAAAGCATATGAAAAAAAAGTTTTAAATAAACTGTGTATCTTATATCTTTTCAGCTGGTGGGAACAGAGGTAATTGTCTATTTGGTCTCATTTGGTACAAATCCTCCATTTGTCTTAGCATGTGATGATGTTGATTTTGAGTTCTCTTTTTCCCCTGTTTTCTCGACGTCTGTCTTTGTTTTGACCCGGTGTCTTCTGTAAACGCGGTAGGCTGGGAATTGATATATATTTAGTATTAAATAAAGAAATTATAACAGTTGCCTGAAAAAGGTACTATAGTAATGTGTAGCCATGCAACATTTTCCTTCTTTATATTGCTAAAGCATTCTAACACCTCCAGACAGATTCTTCAAATCTATATTTAATTATTTTATGTCAAAATCACTCATCACTGGAAAATTACGTTTAGAAAATAACAAGGAAAATATTTTAAATTCTGCTTTTAGTGGTTGACTACTTTGTATTCCTGTTGTGTGCGTGACTTTTAAAAGTATTGTCCATTTTGCTCGGGAAGCCTTTGGGCTCTCGGCTGGCTCTGTGGGACTGACCCTTACTGCTACACGAGTCCTGTTTGGCAGGAGCTGAGACAAAAAGTTGTTCATCTGTCCCCACGCTGTTGCCTGCCAGAGAGGTCAGAGCTGGGGCTGAGTCGCTAGGGCAGTGCCCTGGGTGTCGGGTACGACGGCTGGTTTGGAGGTGGGAGCTCAGTTGTCACAGCTGGTTTTAGGGGTGAGCGACAGGGACAAGGTCCAAACCCTCGGTAGGCTGGTTGTAGTAGCAGCAGTGCAACTCATGAGAGGTGTATGTGGGACGAAGAAGGGACATTTACCTCTCATGGAAGATATTTTCTCACATTAGTTGTGAAGCTAATGCCTGTTCTCTCAACAGCCGATAGGATGGAGAGTTTGTTCCTGCCTGTGGGGACAGCCCCACTGTGCAGCTCTATGCCCAGGCACCCTGGGGTAGTGGAATAAGACACATTTGCCCTTTCTCGGCCAAGGGTAATAACAATCCTATGGCTCAAGGTATTCTCATATGCCTGGTTGTAGGTGGTGGTGAACTCCTCCCTTGTGCTGAAAGAAAGGGGTCTTCCAAATCTTGAACTGAGCCTTGTATATTCCTAGTTATGTACAGGGTGGTGCTCAGTAATCATTTGGGTCATTATTTACTAAACTATTTTCCATTTGGTTATTTTTATCCTTTCTTGTTTTCTCTATATGCATGAAAAATGAGACTGATAATAATAATAATTATAACGCTATAATAGAAAACATCTATACTTTACCTCCTAAAATTAGTAGTGCAAACAACAGCTGGAAAATGCTGTAGATGAGTGGGAAAGTAAACATCAATTCAAGTTGTTCAGGGGTGAAGGAGAGCTGTACTATAGTTGAACATAGCTGAGTGTTTTGCATGCCTGTTTCCAGAGACACTGTACGACATCTAAAGGCAATAATACAAAGACAATTGTGAAATAGCAGTCTGTGTGTGCTTATGCATTTTAGTAATCTGGATAAATAAGAAACATAGAATAACTGAGAAAATGGTATCCTTCAGCTCACATAATCAACAAAACACTCCACGAGTCATATAACTGTTACCATCAAACACACAAAATACGTGGCAGTTCAGAAATTGCAAAAGACTACGCTCCACCTTCAAGCCACGCATGTTATATTCCATAACACTCACTCTCTCCGTTTCTTGTAATTATACTCTAAATTGTAGGCTGCTGCATCTTCATGAGAAATTTTACTGCAGTCCCAGCCCACTTATAAGTCAGATCTTTGTTGTCTGCTTCCTTTGAAGTGCATCACATGGGCACACAAGGGGAAGACATATGAAAGATTGGACAAAATATTATAGTCAGAATCTGTAAATAAAAATGTGCCCAAGAAAAGTTTTATCTACACATAGTATCCAGAAGCAGGGTTGGAGAATGAGTGACTCTGTAGCGTAGCTAATGTTTAGGGAGCATTCTCAGCACTGATTAATCATTAAATAAAAACTTCTTTTACAGCTGAAATAAGACTACAGATCTTTGTCACAGAGAAATCTTTACCTGTGCCAAGACAGACCAGCTACACGGGCCAGAAAGAATCCCAGACTATAGCCAGCTGCTGGAAATATGGTGCCAATGATCCATAACTTGGGTGAGATAATCCAGGAGCCTTTGTAGAGTATTCCCCCAACCACAGCAATGATCACGATGAGGATTGCTCCCAAAATAGAACCAATCTGTGAGGGGAAAGAGGAAGGACTGGGTGAGTACAAGACCCCAAGAAATTTAATGGCATCAAACACAGTGTCAAACATGCCCATGAGTGCCTCTGAGTCACTAAAACCTTTTATTAAACATAAAATCTAAAGTTTACAGCAATGTAATTCACAGCAGGCAGATAGATTAGATTTTCTCACACAGGAGATGTATGACGCACTTCAATATGCGACTACAGGCACAACTATAATAGGTATCTATAGCAGATACTTGTAAAACTAGTATCTTGAAGCCTTAGCTATAATTGTACATAGAGCTGGAGATTAAAAATAATCTCACAGGTGTGATGTGAGTGCAGAATGGTGTACATGTTAGAAAAATTTTCCCGAAGTTGCCGGGAAACTGACAGCCTAATAACTAGTACAATGGGCAGTCACGCTCTGGGGTTTAGTGTAGTGTATGCTAACTAGACACTAGATTAGATTGTTAGTGATAGGAAATTATTTGCCAAGCGGAGGAGTAAATCTTTAATGTAGTTGAAAATTTGTGTTTGAAAACTGAGCTCGTATAGCATTTCTACATAGACATAGTCACTGAGCTGGTCATATTTCCTCTGTCTGAATGTACTGAGATCTTCACTGCTCCTTACCGAAGAAAGTGATAACTTACTTTCTTCTCAATATCTCAGTGAAATGTCTGCCCTTATGGCATGTGTCATCAGGGATCTCACTGGCAGGTTTCTGGGACTAAGCTTAGGAGAATCCATTCCTCAACTAAAACATGTATTCCCATTGAACTGACTTCATTGGTCTTTGGCTGAAGCCTTTTGAAGAGCACTGAGTGAACAAGGGGTTTGGCTTGACTGAGCTATTAGCCACATGCACCTAGGAATAAGAAACACAGCCTGGCCATGGTAAGCTGTTCTATTTCACCTGGCACACTATTTTTGTCTTCTTATCGCCATTTCTCGCTACATGGACCTTAATCTGACAGCTACAGCTCAATCTTCACTTGATGCTTCATTGTCCTGCATAAAGCAAACTGTCAGTGGGCCCTACTGTGGCTTGCTCACGCACTTTGTAAAAAAGAGGATGAAATAATATTTTGCTGAGAAAGCAAGTAGAGTGAGTTCATTACTTCATGTGAGTTCAAGTCCATGCTTTTCCCTTAACTGATTAAATAGGAACAGCACAGTTTTGAAGGCAGCACTCGATAGTATCCAAGTTCATAAGTAAGCTGTGAATGCATTTAAAAATGCAACACAGTGAGCTAATAGTTCAAGAAAGTGATTTGGACTTAAAAGGACTTTATTTGTGTTCTATCCTACGTGAGCAGAGAAATGATAGCAAAGTGTAGGCAGAGTAACCAGTTGCCAGGTAAGTTTTGTTGAAGAAAATTTAGAAAATAAATTGGTAAGTAAGAGTGTTTAACAAAGGCCAAGGGTACTCAACGTGTCTGACAATCACTTTAAACTTAAACCTAATGTTCAGAATGATTAGTTTGCTGTTAACACTAAATGCAGCTAAGCTGTCATTTTTGTTGTTGTTATTATTACTGAGAATATTTTTTGCCAAAAAAATCACATTTTTGATGCATCTGAAACTATCTTGCAAAGATAGTTGAATTTTGTGAATAGTGCTGTTAGATTTTTTGAACAGTTGGAATATTTTCATTTTTTTAAAGAAAAATTTACTTCGCACTCAAAATTGCCCCCAAAATCAATACACTCACTTAAAAGTAGAAAGGTTTTTTTTTGATCCAGAATGTTTTCCTTTTTTTATTATTTTGCAGAGAAAAACTGCTTCTAGTTGACCTGAATGATTTCCCTTTCAATTTCAGTTTACAACATAAACTTGAACTCAATTACTAACATAGTTGTAGCCAAAGAAAAAAGTAGGCTGTTTGGATAACGATGGTTTCTAATAATGTATGCAAATCATGAATGTTTGTGCAGGGGGAAAGCAATTCATTTCCGCAGTGTCTCATTTGTTTTCTGCTGAAAACTTCCTGGCTCTTATGAAGTCAGCTACAAATACTATGAATAGCAATGTACTGCTTCAGTGGTGCCTCTGATTCCATAATTTGTCCATAATTACTAATGCTTCAACCTTATTTATCCTACCTTAAGTATGGTTTTTGCTTTACTAGGCCATCTGTGTTTAACATATATTCCAAAAGAAACAGGAATTACGAGAGCTACCAGTGAAATTCCTGTAAAAAAGGAGAAAAAAGAGAAGTTAAGCCCACACATTGTGCAGAAGTTCGCGACAGGAGGACAGGCATCATGTAGAGCAGCTGCGGGTACGGGGCAAGCCTTCGGAGAATGTTTCTGGTATGCACACCCCAGAGCACGCATGCATGCCCTACCCACACCTGCCTGTTTGCTTTTCTATACAGTCTGTTATCTTTGGCAGCCTGTTGAAGTAATTGCCATTCTGCTGAGCTGCATGCTCATTCACCTGCATCAGAAAGGCAGACAGAAATTTGAGTGTGCTAATCATCACGATCCTGTGATGTGAGTAGCTGTATTATATGTTCATTTTGTCTGCAGGTGTTTCGCTACTGTACCATATCAACAACTGGTTTAGAGCTTCTTTTGTTTTGGCCTCCCTCCTCCAGTATTTATTCTGAAAGCACAAGACACGTATGTGATTTTTTTCCCTCAGGACAATGGAAAAAGAAATTGAAGAATATGAAAGTGACTCTGCTGGCTTTCAAGATTAGCACAACGTGGAACCACACTTGATAAACACTAGGGCCACAGCTCTGCAAAGCACTGGAGTATGTGTTTCTAAATACTTTGACTATTTTCTCTTTGTAGCTGGATGAGATTTTTGACAGGAAGTCAAACGAAGCCACTCCTGGCAGTGTAGATTGCAGCTTTTCAAAGAGACTCAGCAGTTTTAATCACTTGCTTAATTATCCACGTGTGCTTAAGTACTTTGCCAGATTATGGCCTCAGCACTTAGCATTTTGCAGGATTGTGCCTTAAAGCAGTTACAAACACTTTCATCCAGGGGAAGCAGCTATTCCTGTACGAATTATTTTATATTCTCTTCTGAGTACCACACAGTTCTCTGAACCATTTGGAGAGAAAAACATGCACAGTCTCATGGTAAATATCTGTACCATATTTATAATGACTCCAAGTCTTTGTTCTGCAGAGCTGTGAATGACTTGAAGTGATCTAGGTACCTGATTCCCACAGAAGTTATTGGAAAGTAGGAAGACTAATATTTTTAAAACTCTAAGGTCATTTCTTCATGACTGCAGGATGATAGCATAGAGGTGGTTGTTACTAGAGGGAGGATAAAGGCGAGATTCGGAAGGGAAAGTGCTGGTTCACTGAACTCACCAATGCTGTCGTAGGGCAGCACAATCGCATCAGAATCAGTCCACATCTTGGTGTAAATGAAAAGGCAAAGTGGCATCATCCCCATTGCAAGCAGTGTGGAGCAAGTTGTCATGCTGATGCTGCAAAGAAATTGGTTAGAATGACAGTTCATCTCGTGCTAGCCTATAGTCTTCCTCATTTTCTTGTTGCAACTTAACAGCTTATGAAAGGTTGGGCAAGAAATGCTGCTGGCTACAGTCAATTTATCCTGCGTATCAGGCTAGAAAAAAGCTACATGGAAGGAATGGCTTCTGTGGAAAAAAATAAAGAACATAAAAGATCAACGTGTTCTGCAGCCGCAGAACAGTAACTCTCACTGCAAATGAAGCAGTCAGACAGGCAGCCATCAGGAAGGTGTGTTGGCAAGTCTGTCCATGTGCTGCCTCTCCGACCGGCTTCTGAGAGGGTGGCAAGCTGGACAGGGTCCGATTGACATCAAATGGAGCTTTTCATTATACCAGCAGTTCTAGAATGTTAAAATTTCACTCCAAATTCAACAACATAAAAATATTTCATCATCTAGGAAGTGTGATGTAATAAAATTTAATTTTATGGCTTGTCTTGCTCTAGGCCAGAATAGATGCTGAGAATTACTGAAGGAAGATGAGAATAAGTATTGTTGCTAGCTTGGTTTGTAAAACATTTCTGTTTTAAAATATAAAGCCTTGAAACTATCAGGCCTGATACACCTTGTACTAAAAGATGCATTCTGCTACAGGAATGAAGGAGGAAAAGGCAAGACAGCTAAATGAGGAGGAAATTCTCAGAATCTGAGTAGAATAGATAAAATTATGTCAACAAATCACACTCATCTGACATTAAAATAATGGAAGAGGGTTCCAGTTAAGGGACTTCAGAAACTTCCTTATGAGGCTCACTTCTTGTTTCTCTTTTGTATGGCTTGGGGGGGACTACTTACCCTGTCCCATAATCTAAGCAGATCCAGAGAAGTCTAGAACAATTAATGCAGAAACTGCAGGAGTATCTGCATTAATTTTAGTTCCTGTCACAGTCTGCTTCAGAGTCATTGAATACAACTTTGTAGGAGCCCCTGGCAAGAGAGTTCCTACACACAGAGAACCAAGAGCCACAGGCTACAATTAAGGTCAGATGAAACCCCAAATGAATACAAATCTTATTTTTCCTACCCCCCAGGTTTCCTACACCTTCTTAATGTCCCTATAGCTACATCTTGCTCCAAAGTCTGCCCATTCTCTAACCCCAGTCCTTATGCTTGCCGAAGTTCCCCGGGGAGCTGTGGACGAGAGGAGGTGGTGTTTCAGAAGCAGTTGTTCTTGCAAAATATCAAGAGGTGTCAAAACCAGATGTCTCTATGTGAAACTTTAGAGGATATTATCTGGGTCAGAGTTACTAAGACAGGTATAAAACCCCACACTTCACCTCCCTGTGATTATATGAGCAGTAGAAAATTAATTCTTGCTCTAACTTGTGGTCTGTTTGCACTGGGATGTTGCGAGGCAGGACTGTAGAAAATGGTGGCGGATTGTTATGTATAAGCATAAAATATTATCAGTTAAAACCAAAACCTTGTCTGATGTGATGGGCAGGCTTTCCATAATACTGTGCTGGCTCCAGAAACCGGGCATGCTACTTACACTGTCATTCTTCTATCAGGAACTGAAGATGCTTGCACCGCCATCTCTGCTGTCCCTCCCATATCCTCTGGTCCCTGCATTATTGTCACAAAGGTACTGACCAAAAGCCTTTGACTTCTTAAGGTAGACGTCTTTAACTGAATAATAACTTTTTATAGGTATTTTCAATATATTTCACCATCTGACAGCATCATGGGATATAAATCTTAGCCATATTTATAGCATCATCAGTTTGGATATTTAGCATTGATTTCAGTGGCACGATTCTGAACATACGGAGCTCAGAAAGCATAGTTTATCTTAGTGTATTCTTCCAAGGAAAGATTGGGACAGAATTTCAGACTTGTGTTGGCTATCTTTCCATCTGTGGTTTCTTAGACCTGTATTTCTTGAAATTAAGTGTCTTACAGTTACTAATATCATAGGTCTTTCCTCCACAGTGAGGGAGCTGGTGATTAGCAGAGCTGACCTCATACATAATTAGAAAGCTAGTATTACATTAACATCTGTACGTGACAGAAAAGTTCACTATTTTCAAAGGATGGAAAAAAAGGTCTTATTAACTGGACTCGTTGGCGATGTGAAGGCTGGGGGCAGCCTTGACTCCAGTGACCATGAGATGGTGGAGTTCAGGATCCAGTGTGGAAGAAGCAGGGCTAAAAGTAGGATTAGAACCCTGGACTTCAAGAAAGCTAACTTTGCCCTCTTCAAAGACCTACTGGGAGGAATCCCTTGGGTTAGGGCTCTAGAAGGCAGGGGGGCCCGACAGAGCTGGTTAATATTCAAGAACCGCTTCCTCCAAGCTCAGGATCAGTGCATCCCGATGAGGAAGAAGTCCAGCAAAGGAGGCAGGGACCTCCATGGATGAACAAGGAGGTTGCAAAAAAACTCAAAGGGAAGAAGGAAGTTTACAGGATGTGGAAAAAAGGACTAGCT
>VZSC01001173.1:56694-72537 GCA_013398225.1 Steatornis caripensis
ACAGAGCACTGGCACAGGCTGCCCAGAGAGGTTGTGGAGTCTCCTTCTCTGGAGATATTCAAAACGCACCTGGATGCATTCCTGTCCAACCTGCTCTAGGCTAACCTGCTTTAGAGGCGGGGGTGGACTAGATGATGTCTAGAGGTCCCTTCCAACGCCTACCATTCTATGGTTCTATGATTAAAACTACGAATATTAACATTCTTAGTCTATTTGCCCTAGCTCCACATCTTTCTTTCTTCTATTATTTTTTCTATTTCTAGTTCAGACTGGTATATGATAAATAGGGTGACCGCTCCAATTTATGTTGCTCTGTAGAAAACAGAGAAACAATCCTGTTTATTTTAGAGCAAAGTAATCAGGATATCAGAATAAAAAGACGGCTCATTTTTAAAGGCTGTTAGACTTAAGGAAACCCCCATGGGATTTGCATCAAGAACAGGTTTCGCTTCTCCTGCGTGTTTGATGTACTAGGCCATGCCAGGTGCCTTACATATCTGTTGCTGAATTTGGAGCACCCTGTTGCAGAGACCATCACACTTTGCCACAAAGGAGTTTTTTCATCACCCCCAATATGCAGGGCTGCCTTAGTCAGCAGCTTCCAGCCTGTAAAACCTTCCCTCAGTTTGAAGACTTTGCAGAAGGTTCAAGGAGCAGACAGAATTACCGAAAGCGATTTTCATTTGTATTAGTTCCAAAGAGAAAATCTATGCCTGTCTATTCATTGTATAGAACACAAAAGGAGGGAAAATATCTTTCCACAAGTGGTCTTTTTCAAGAAACATTGCTTCAAGAACTATCGCATAGCCACTGTTTTGTACACAGGATTCAGATGCTAAAATCCATTGTTATTAATTTTTTTTTACTGCTCAGGATCTTGCAAGAAACAAAGCCACAAAATTAGTTCTAGCTTGGACAAATATTTCATAATCCTTAGTATTTTAGAGGTCTTCATTAACGCTATATTCTGCAGTATCTAAAGACTTACAATACAGAGATTTTCTAAGACACAGTTCTGTTGTGCTATCTTCCTCATCAGTTCTCAATGAACCAAGGATATTTTCTGTTCTGCTTATATTTGCTGCTATTACAGTAACTAAATGTCTTTATAAAAAGGAAGCTCCACCATGCATGGGCCAGGAAGATAAGAAAAAAAATCAGGCAAGCCTTTTGAATACAAAGTTTACACTGTAAAAAGCTACATGAATTATTTAGAGAACAGCTGCTCTTACCTCAGGTCCATGTCTCCATCCACCCAGTAGGCAATGATGTTGGAGGCTGTGCCCCCTGGGCAGCATCCCATGATCAGCACTACGACAGCTTGAATAGGAAGCACATTAAAGGCCAGGGACAGCAAGAAGGCTGTGAGAGGCATAATTCCAAACTGGCAAAGAAAACCCACAAAAATACCCCAGGGTCTTTTTACGTGGGCCAGGAATTTCTTAAGTTCCACATTGCAACCCATGGAGAACATCACCAAAGCCAGCATGATTGTTAGAACAGTACTCAAAATTACGCTCAAATTTTCGTTAAAATTGTCTTCTGGTAACACGCAAGAAGTACCATTGCAAATAGTAGCATTTGCTGGACAAGCTGTGGAGTTTTCTGCCAAAGACCCAGCATTAAATTGCTGGGAAAGAAGGTATGTCTGCATTTTGAAATACAGAACTGCTCAGTACATCCGAGGCAAACTTTCAAGCCTGTGTAAATGATTGTTTGTCCGGGATTCCTTTTAAATGATCCAGGAAGCAATAAAGTGCAATAAATACTTGAGCGCTGTTGCTATTCTTAAAGGGTTTGGCACAGCGCTGATTCATATAGTTATAAAAGTTGCACTTGCTCGGTATGGTGACAATTAATGATTTATTCATATGATAATGAGGAATCCCACATCAAGAGAATTGCTATGTTAATATTTAAGGGTGTAAAGGAGGCTTGTGGTGTAGCTGAGCAGATGAAGTGAGTATCACAGGAGGAAGAGAAAGTTTAGACTTTGTTCTTTGAGTTTCTTGCATGCCTCTGGGACAACCACTCATGCATGCACCCTCGCTGGCTTTACGGGGGTCTGTGGGGCAGAAAGGAGCGACTGAAACACAAGAAATGATGAGTAGAGGTTCTAAGCTAGGATTTGAAGCTGCAACTCTTGTGAAGTGATGCAGTATTTACAGTGACACACAGGCTCATTTGAATGTGGAGGGATCCTGATTTGGTCACATTTCGGGTATAACAGGCATTATGACTGGTGTACAGTGATAACTCTACCACAGGACTGTATGCATATTTGCACTAATTTTGGCTCCAAAATGCAACTTTTACATAATCTCTCTGATTCCTTCTCAGCTTCCACATAATCATGAAGATGGTGAAGATCCCTGGCTGCAAATTTTAGCGTAATGAAGTTTAATAAAATGTTATCTGTATTTTTGTCTTCGGCACACGGAGAACCACCGCTCCCCTGACATCTCCGTGTTCCTCCAACCTGGGCACTGGGTGACCACTTGGTGGCTGCTCTTCCCTGCTCGTGTCTGGCCTTGCTCCAGACCACATCCATCTTCACACTGAGCTCATCAGCCAGGAAGCGGGGAGAAGGGAAGGGAGGGAGTGAGAGCAAGGAGCCATGGCATCTGTTTATTCACGTGACGTGGAGATTTACAGTCCTCCTGGCACCTTCTGCCAGGCACAGCTAGCACCATCACACTTCGCTCCAGCTTGGGCTGGAAAAGGTGTAGGTGAGAGGAGGTGGGTAGGGTGGCGACGGTGGAGAAGGAAGACACGTTTGCTGAGCTGACTGTGGGGAGCGGGGAGCAGGGCAGTGGGGCCAGATGTTGCTTTGAAGCCGTGGTACCCAGCCAAAGCCAACTGTGTCCCCTTTGGCACAGCAACACATTCAGCATCCATAGTGGTGGCAAGGGTGCCTGTCACCTTTTTTGCTTGGTGCGGCATGAAGATGGGGAGGCAGATTTCTCGTGCCCAGCTTTGGTACGGCTCGTTGTTCTCTGTCATCCCCATGGCTCACAAGGGATGAGAGGCTGAGGCAGGGCAGCTTCCCTGGGACCCTTTTGACACCTGAGAGTTCTAGCATGAGCTCTGGCTGTGCTTATGGCACAGCTAACCCCTTGTTTGTACGTGGAGCTGGAGAAGCTTCGTGGAGTCCTCGATGCGTTTGACTCCTGCTGCATGTCCTTGTTCTCCCTCTCCTGCCTTGATTCATGTTTTTCTCTCGTGTGTGCTTTCCTGTGGAAAAACTTCATAGATTAGTCAGCACTTAGATATCTTTACTGTGCTTATCACCCTACTATGTGGATGCTCTGTGAATATTCATGCATTAAATATCACACTAACTTTGTGCCACTGATATTCTGAAAGAGCAAAAGGAGGCAGGAGAGCAGCCAGATGGGGTCGTCATGCCAAAACAACAGCAGCAACAGCAACAACAACAAAACACTAGAGAGCTGGGATAATTTTGACTATACAGCACACCTGAATCTCAGTCTCAAGTTTCTGAAAGCCTGCCGAAATCCTTGGATCTTTTGGTTGATCAAAGGTTTACCCCTCAGGCTTCCTCCAAAATTGGGAACGTTTTCAAGGGGAGGATTTTGATGCTTCTTCATTTTAGCCAAGCTTTGGGGTAGCCTTAACTTCAAATGTAGATCTTAGACTAAAACCAATTCTGAAGCATAAAGTGCAATTGATGCCCCCCAGACATCTTTCATTTTCAATACAGAAACAGCTTTTACTAGGGTAACGTGCTAAGCTATAATTACCTTCAGCAAGCAAGACTCCCACTGAAAGCCTCAACATTTCATGCCTAACCTCAGCATGCAAAATGATAGACGTTGCTATTTTATTTTTTACTTTAAACTGTGAACCCTTGAGGGGGAGCTGACTGCATTAGAAAAGATTTCCCAGCGTGCTCAGAAGGCACCTGTTTCTTTACAAGGGGGTCAGCTAAATGGCTGTATCAACCCCTAAGTCACTGTTGGGTGTCTGATGGGATAATGCCAGAGTAGCTTTATCCTCCCAGGCAGCTGGCAACTCCTACCCTGTGATTAGTGCCACATCTGTGTGACTATGATATGTCTAATAGAACAACAAGCAAGGTAATAAGGAGTAGATGAAAGGAAGAGAAGGCTACAAGATCTCGGTTTGGCAGAAAACTTATTCTCCTGATTACGTTTGCTTTTGAACAGAATGTCTTAGGAGCTTTTAAAGGCGTTTTAGGAGTCTTTTAAAGGGCTAGTTAGGTTTCAAAAGCATGCCTGTATTAACATTTTCCGTAAAACCTGTATCAAAGTCTGGATTTGCACTTGAATTTTCTTCTTGTTGAAACTAAAATTTTTGACTAGAACATCTTGAAATCTCCAACAAGCCTCAGGGCCAGGAGTGACTTTCCTAGGCCTGTAGATATCTGTGATGCTGTGGGAACCCAGGGTGGGTTGTTCGGGAGAGTAGGTGAGGGATCTGCAACTCACAGTGGGTATTTCTCAGACAGAGTGTCATGCAGGGACTTGCTTTTGCCTCCTCCCTTGCCCTGCCAAGTGCGTGTCTGAGCTGGGAAGGGGTGCTCGATGCCATCCCCCAGAAACAGCATGGGGGATGTGCCCCCGCCGTTGGTCTCCAGACTCTGATGAGACCTAAGAGTGTCCAGCTCATTTTGGAGTTTAATTTCTGGAAATGGAGTAGAGGAAGAGACCTTGCTGATCAGGCTTTGGACTCCACTGAGGACAGATGGGACATCAGCCACTCCCCTGCATGGACTTGTCGGTCAGCAGGTTGTGTAAACTTAATCTGTACTTACTGCTGGGTTTGCCTTTGCTTTTCTCCTCCACTGTAAGTGGGATGGTTCCGAGTCATTAGCTCGCTGTATCAAAACCTTAGATCACAAAAAATCCTTTCTGGAAACATGACTGAGCCCTTCTGAATCCAGCTTATTCTTAGGCTTACAACATCACAATATAGCTGCTAATAATATAGATGAAATATATAGATGCAATATATATATATAATATAGATGCTAATGATATAGCTGCACAATATAGATGCTAAAACCTATTTCAAGAAATCCTCATGTGTTGTTAGGGAACTAAAACTATATCCAGGACATTGAAATATTTACAGGCACAGTTAAAAACTTGGTATGTTGCAGGAGGTACAATACTGTCAAGTAGGCAGGTGGGTCTCTTAGGAGTGCTAGATTTCAAACATTCCTCTAGTCTGTTTTGCTTTTTACAGTGTGCTTCTGGGATTCAATCTACATGCAGGCTAGTGGGAGAAAACAGATCAACAACCCCAAATTTGACTGCTCTCTGTAGGTTTCCCCGACATCCTCAGGGAAAGCAGCATTTCAGAGACAGTTGTCGGAGGTACTGAGCTGCACAGCTTCTGTTTTATTGCCTGCTTTCCACCCAGGTTGTGATGCTTAACTGGTGAGATGGACCATGTATTGCTTTGTGAACCAAACTGGCATCTTTTGTCTATTCCTGTTATCCAGTGCGTTTTTAAGCATTCAGCTGTGACGTTCAGGGAAGAAAGTGGCAGGGAGCCTGGTGGCATTTCGGTGATGATTAACTTCCCCAGCCTGAATCTGTACACTATCTGTCAGCATACCTCAAAAATGGAAACAATCTGTACTTAAATAGAGAAATACTAGCCTAACTGCTTGTTTGCATCCCAAAACTATTCTGAATTCTTATCTTGAATTTTCGTGGTAATGAGGTTGCCAGCTTGTGCAAGTGAGTCTAGAATCACACCAGCAAACAATTCCAGGCAGATGAAACCTGTAAGGATCTGTCCCTGTGCCGACAATTAGATAATTGATTTATCCATTAACTCGAGCAGTTATAAAACATGAATAACAGTAAGTGCATACAGAGCCCTACAGTGGGAGAGACAATTTAACAGTTTGTCTTTTATGGCTGTCTGGTGCTTATTTCTGTGATGTTTCTCTTAATGAGACTTATGAATCTTCCCTGTCTCCTTAATTCAGACTCTGAGATGCTTCTTAGTATATTTATGTCTCGGTTAGAAGCATCTTTTCTTTCAGATAACTGATTTCCTAAAGGCAATTACCTGCTTTTTACCACCATCTTTAAAAGAGAGACAGCAGTTATACCTAGTATTCGTGACCCTGTTTATAACTTCAAACTTTAGTACAACTGTAGGCGGAAGATTCGTTTGTTTATTTGGAAAAAGTTGTACCACATCATTGGAAGTTTATAGAAGGCATTAAGAAAGGAAAATCTCTATGGAATACCAGGAGATAAACCTACAGCATTAAAATACATTGAGCTCAGGATAGCTTCCTAAAGAATACTGATAAGCCAGCTGCAAAGCTGACTTACTGAATCTTTACATTTACTTTTTTACATTTCACTGCCAGGTGCATATGTCTACATTCTGCCTGTTGGACTGTTGAGCCAAGTCTCAAATGAAATATCCAGGGCACGGGTGCTCTCACATTTGGCTGTTGATGAAGTCTGCTGGGGGAAAAGCTTGATGTGTTACATACTTGGATTACAGGAAAATTTAGCTTGCTGGTGTACAAGCCCTAGGAGTTGCACCTTATGGCCATGGCTGACCTCCCCCCCGCATTAAGTAGCTGGTTTGAGGGATATGGTTCTGCTATGGTTTGTCGGAACTCTAAATGTTGCGTGTGCAAGGAGGAATACATAGTGCATTTGTATTTTCTGATACATTTTAGCCTTGTCTATCTAAATCACGACAGAAAGTGCAATCTTCCAATGTACCCATCTTCAGCAGCTAAATGCAAGCATTTTTGATAGAACAGAACATCTCATGCCAAAAGTGCACAGTTACTATGCAACTGCAGGTAAGACCATGCAAAAGCCTTTCACTTTAAAGAACCTCTCTCTTTTTCTGATATGTGTATGAGGGGAAATTTGCTTTTCCGTGCTGTACAGCAAGGACTGTCTGCTCTGAGGCAAATAACAAAAGTCAACCAAAAGCATAAGCCAGCCTTATGGCTGCCAAACCTTAAGGATGACCCCTGACATCGATTAGAAAGCTGAAAGATAATTTCATACTAAATCAAATAAATGAGTCATGCTACCACTTATAAAAGTGTAATGTTTTGAATGATTCTATTGGCTTGGAATCCCTCAATAAAAGCATGTTTTTTATGCTCTTCAGCTAGGATAGACTTCAGACTTTGAGGATTAATACACTACAAAAATATTTCAGTGCCTTTACCTGTCCTGTCAAAGTTGTAATTTTATTAGTAGTAAGGCTTAATTTGGGATAAGTGGCCAAAAAAAAAAAAATTTAAATTCTAGATCAAAGGTCTGCTTGATTTTAAAGTTTGCAATGTTAAAGAAAAATGAAGTTTTTATAGGAATTTTTATTCTCTTGGGATCAAAATTTACTCTCCTAATTTCCATCAGAAGGGGAAACAGCTTATACTGTTTCTTGTTTGCTGTTGTGTTGATTTGTGACATTTATCTTCTGGTAAGTAGCAGGAAACCAGTGTTTTTACCTGCAGTTCCAATGCCTTTTCCCACTATTGTCTAAGCCTGGGATCTGGCTGGACCTTTAAAAATTTTTATTTTGATAACTAATAAATGAATTTAATAATTTGTCTTTGACTGAAATAACAATAAAATCATTGAATTGTTCCATCTGTTATTTTGAGAGGTAAAGACAGAGCGCAGAAGGCACAGAATTAAAGTAGAATAAAACTGATAGCAAGTGAATAGTGCCCATGCATTCATTTACTTGTCAGTGGGTGGGATGTGGCTTATCAAAGAACTAAGTCAGCACGGCAGAAGCAGATCAGTAGATCAAAGCATGTGGTGCTGAGGACTTTAAAATTTCCCTACATGTAATTTGGATATTTTACTTCAGATCAGGTTTAGTCTGCTCCTCGATCTAGGGGACCCTATCATGCGTGCCTTGAAACTCTCTGAAGGATCAGTCATGGTTTTGGATCCCTGTGTCCCTATTAAATATTGGAGCACATCTGCAAATGTGCAGTGTGATTTTTGGCTTATTTGCAACCAGATACAGGAAACCAATTTACACACACCAAAACTGCTCTGCAAAGCTACCTGAAACACAGTAGGTGGGAACAGTTTGGGTATTTACTTCAACACTTCTCTAGTGCCGCGGGCCAAAACAACGGGGGTACAGCCTTAGGGTAGACACGTGCCGTGCACCACTGGCTATGGGAGTCTTGTGTCCTGCAGGGGTGGTGGCTGGGTGGAACATCCTAGGGCACTGAAAATACCGTTAGACACCTATGTTTAGACAGGTAAATCCCAATCTGGATGACTGAAGAAGGTGAATTGTACCCTGATGTGCCTGAGGGTCTCTGCTGAGAATAAGGTAAGTCTTGTGTGAACAGCTCTGAAGCAGACAGCTACACTGAGGATGTTGAGATCCAGATTTTACAGAGCGTATCCTTTAATGAACACAGTAACAAATGTTACTAAGTTCCTGCTTTTAGTTTGCCCAGGGAGTTGGATAGGAGCAGAAAGGCATGCAATGGGAACACTTCATGTAAGCACTGAGCAGCACTGCTGGGAACGGGAGAAAGAAGTGAATGAGAGGGAGTGCAAAAGTAAAGCTGTGGGTTTTTTTTTTTTTTGCTGGTTTGCTTGATTTGCTTTGTTTTTCTTCCCATTTTTAAACGGATGTTTTACTTTGAATTACGGCTTTATTAATGAAAGAAAACAGATCCATTAATTGAGGAGGCTATGCCCCCTTCTCAAAACTGGACTGATCTCTGCAAATATGGGAGAGGCAGCTCCTTAGCATTTCTTTTTCTCATTTACAGCAGAGATTTGAAATCAGGCCTTCCACATAGCATGTTGGGAGGTGCTGGTCTCAGACCGTCTTCGGAGGAGCAGCTTTATCTGTACAGCTCAGTGGGCGGACCAGGGACCCATACATGCCATCTCTTATGTCGGTACCCTAATTACCAGGGACTATTCTCATGACCTGCAGCTTTATAGAAAGTTCTGGGTCAAGTAGAAATAGTTTTTTCTGGTGAATATAAAAAATAGTCTGTTCATTAAAACTGTCTTGGATCCACCTGAGGTAAAAGGTGGTAAGATTTAACTAATACTGATTCTAGAGCTTCTTGCTTGCATACAACAAGGTGTGAGGGAGGGGAATCAGATACAAGCTTAAGACCCGACTTGCGCAGGATTTTGTGCAAGGCCATAGTAAGCACCTTTTCCCACTAGTTCTATTTTTTTCTTCTAATATTTCTCATCCTCCTTCAGCATATGGAAGACCCCAACACCACAGGCACAGAAATGAAGAAAAATCAAAACCCAAAAGGGTATCCATTTCATGTACAAATGACATATAAGAAGACACTTGTTCTGAAAAACCAGTCTAAAACCATTACCCTCTTCTCATTAGGGAAAAAATTTACCTGCAAGTCCATCTTTTTGTCTGAAATTTAATTTGCTTAGAACACTCATCTTCATTACAATGGGTAATAATGGCCAGGACTGCATAAGGTTTCTAGGCCTTTCAAACTTTCAGGTCTTGACAAGACCGTTTTCAGAGACTTGCTTGGCTATTTGTTTTCAGAATAACTTTTATTACCAGGAAACACTGTTTAAGAGCTCTTTAAGATTTGACTTAGTATCTACAAGGTCAAATATGATCATGAAATCTTCAAGAATGCTACGTAGATGCAACTTTATCTGGGAGCTGCTGGACTTTCAGCACTTGGGAAATTTGAGCCACCTACCCGGATATTGGAAATTTACTTTAGCAATGCACTTTTGGAAATTCAGACAGGTGGCTTTTTGGTTTTGGGAACTGAAAGCACGGAGGATGTGATGCCCTCGATCTGGCGTACTGTAATGCTGGTGCAGTTGATGACAGGACTAGTACAGTCTCTGTGTGAGTGTCTGTGCCATGGGCTTGTGGAAATGTGGGTGTAATTCTTGATTAATACTTGGAGCTATGCAAATAGAATAGATAGCAGCAATAAAGTTTCATTGTTCAATAGAACTTGAGTAATGTTTTGGGCCTTCAGTTAGCCATTAGGGTTCCTATTTGGGTGCACAAAGCTGAAGATGCAAAAGCTTTGCAACACTGAACCTGTAGGCTTTGGGACCTAGGAATATCCACGCTTAGATGCTCGGTGTCTTCATGCAACATCCATCAAAATGGGCGATCCCACAAAAGCATCGCAGCAAGGTGTGAGTCGTGCACAGCAATCAGTCGAATATGCTGGGGGACAGGTCTGTGACCTGCACCCGCTCCTCATCTGCAGTGCGTCCTTAAATGCAAGAACTGGAATAGGACCTGGAGCCCAGACCTTTTTTCTCAGCCGTCCTGTTTGCTTATGCCCTCTCTCAGTCCCGGTGAGCACTGGATTAAACTGCATCGCTCCTGCGGGCAGGCTGAGGGAGTGCTTGCCTGGAGCAGCCCACCGGCTGCGCCCAGAGCACTTTGCAGATGGCTTGTCTGGGATCTGGCTGATGTAAGCTCGGGTCCCTCCGGGCAGAGACAGCAATTTTCATTCTGCTCCTCCTCCAGCTCGTGTGAGTTTTTTAACCAGTGTGTGTTGGCGTAGAAAACAGAGCACAGAGGCCAGATGCTTTCTGCATGTTAGTGCACCTTGTCCGTGCTTTACACCTGTTGGTAATGTTGGTGGAGCTGGGGCAAAGCCAGGCATAAATGACAGCTCAGTGAAAGCCTGAGGATCTCACGTGGAGTCAGGCTCCTGCAGTGGCAGCCTGTTAGTACAGTACCTGCAGCTCTTCTTGAAGCATCTACGATTGCTAGCGTGGGTATCTGTTTTGGAAGTGCTTATCAAAATTATTTCCATCAGTTCTGTTTTGAAATTATTTCCATGAAAATATAAACTATGTCTCACTGCTTTCGTGTCTGATACAGCTGAATGTCTCCTATTTGGAGTGTAATGAATGAAAAAGGCGGACTCATTCCACCTTTACAAGAAAAGGGATTTCTAAATGAATATTTAAAAATAAACACAAATAAACCACTACATATATGCATTTATATATAAATTATATGCAACATGAATAATGATTAAATATAGGTGAGGAGGTGGGGGTTTTTTGAGATCACACCTGTGCTTTCTGAGGATTTCCGCATGACTGAATCAACTCTTTAAAGTTTCCTAGCCTCCTTCAGTAAATGACAACATGCTTAAGAAATTACTATTTTTTTTTCTGCTGCTGAAATAAGTATAGGCAGTATTAGATTTCTGTATATTCAGGTCTTCTGTAGATATTTCAGTAACATCTATTTTCTCGTCATGAGGATTTTGTGATCAGTCAAAAACCTGGGGACCTACTGTCGAGTGGCATTAATTAGGGAAAAACCTTCATGTCATTTTGAATGCATTTATCAGAAGTGGGGACAGGTAATCTCTAAACTGTGCTTTGTGTGTTCCTAACGATTCTTGTGTGATTCAATGCAGTTTATTCATCCCTTTGCCCTCTATGTCTCAGTTTGCAAATCTAAATGTGTGATTATTTACATGCACAGTATTCCAGTTCAAAATGTTTGAAACATGTTTGAATGCTTTTAAAAGCTTCAGGTATTAAATGGAGGAACTTGCTTTCTTCTGATTCCTGGACACTGAGACTATGCTTTAGTACTGTTTTTGAACTCTCCTTCATGTAGTCAGGAAATGATCGTAAAAAGAGAATTAGGATGCTCATGCATGGAAAAAACAGCACTGTGGGACTTCAATGAAATTCATAAGTTGGTGACAAAAACCAGTTATCTGTTCACAGAATTATCTGTAAAAACCTTTCAAATGAGTTTTAAATAAAAGTGCATGGGCACAAAATACTAATGTAGATGTGGCTTTTGGAAGAGTCAGGAATATAAAATTGATGACTGAGACTCATTATAAAAAAATGGGACAGCACCATACTAACCAATGTATTAAAATTTAAAAATTTTATTAACCCTCTTTTAAAGCAGTTCATGTACTTTATGTCAAATAACAAAGTTATGGTCCAAAATTTTTTCAACTACAACTCTAAATGTGTGGGTTTAACTTTCCGCTCCTTTTTTTTTAACCCATATGACCTGTAGGTATCTTTCAGTGGGAATAAAAATATTGAAAAAAGAAGACTTAAGAGTACAAGGTAGATCCTTGGAGATTGAAGTAATACCATTAGCGGACAAGCTGAAATAAAAGAGCAGCTCCAATTTAGACACGCAGCCTGGTGAAGTCCATTTACATTATAAAATATTTGTCAGAAGTACATATTTTTTTAAATAGGAAAAAAACCCCACTGGAAATGAAAGCAAAAAATTCTAAATTTTTTAGGTCACCCGAGAATATGGGTAGGAAAAGAGAATAGGAATAACTCAGGTTTAGTGCCAACATCTGAACTTTTCCTGTCTGCAGAAAAGTTGCTATTTCTGTAGATTTTATGTGGAATAACAGACCTGTCAGGTGGCCAGTTTATTAATGTCATGTACGTGTGTTCCCCGGAGGAGATGCCCTGCCCTGGTCCCTCTGTGGGGACAGATGCTCAGGGCCAGGCACGGATGACACCTTTTGAGGGTATTGCAGGCTGCAGCGGTGATGGGAATGAGACTGCACTCTGTGCGGGACAGTAACAAGGAGATCACCGAAGCAATGCAAAGGTCTCACAGCTCAAAGCTTTTCTTTGCCACGGGCTGACTTTCTGCATGTACTTTTCCTTAGCTACGTGTTGACCTTGAGATTTGATATACACTGAGCATGTGGGGGAGATAGACCTTTTTCTCTTTAACCAGCGTTTAACCTGTGTTTCCTTCCGTGTCTAGGTCCTTCTCTGACCACTAACAAGAACGAAGAAAACCCCTTATTAACTCTGTAGATTCCTAGAGCCTTTTAAATGTAGTCTCTGAAGTAGAAGATAGATAAATTCATGTTTATACATACAGTACAAATAGTAGCATGCGGAAAAAAGGAACCTTATAAGCTGGGATTTTCAGTGCTAAGATGTCAATGCAACTAGGCTTTACATACACTTGTGCTTCCCAAACCTTGTGTATCCTGGTAATGTAAACCACTGGAGCTGAGAATCTCAGGTGAAAAATGTTTCTGTGTGAATGAGACCACCTATATTCAGCTAAGCCTGGGTAAGAGAGAAACCATGACATGCCAAATAACAGACTTGCCAGCAATAGCATTATGTGGAAATTGAGAAATATTTTTTCAACTGAAAGATAAAATACTCTCCTCCTAATAAGGAAGCCTCCTTTCTTCACAACCT
The DNA here is from genome assembly GCA_013398225.1 of Steatornis caripensis. Taxonomy (NCBI): domain Eukaryota; kingdom Metazoa; phylum Chordata; class Aves; order Caprimulgiformes; family Steatornithidae; genus Steatornis; species Steatornis caripensis. The sequence goes on from VZSC01001173.1 coordinate 69,924, forward strand.
ACAGGTCATCAGCCGTTCTTAGGCAATATCAATTTTCTCCTGATTCTGTGACTGAGTGAATGAATAGTCTGAAGGTGTCCTTTTGTTTTCAGAGCAGCTTGCGCTTCTGTTATCAGCACTGAACACACCTGACCAAATGGGGCTTGGTGAGATGTTTTATAGGCAGAACTTTCCAGGAATCCAATGGTCCTACTGTTGCCCTCTGTGTTTGCCCTTAGCGGGACAATAGTGACAGGCAGTGATTACTGCCTCATCCCTCGAGTCCTTTCTCCCTCTGAAGTCCCCCACTGTTTCTGGCCCAGGATATTTTTGTGGACTGGAGAGAGGAAGGGCGAGACAGGAAGAGATGACTTCATGTCTAAACGAGACATTTTCCCTTTCTGATCCCCAGAAATGAAACCCCTCCGAGTAGCTGCAGCTCCACACGCAGTTAACTGGACTCCCAAGACCCGTTGCAGTAACTGGGAACTCTTCGAGCTAGAGGCTGTCTCTTCTGTTCTCCAGGCTTTCCAGTCCATTACTGGAAACCACATTAGAAAGAGAATTTAACCCTTTGATTTTGCCAGTTTGATGAGAAAGCTGGCAAATCGTCTTGTCCTTTTCTTTTCTTTTTACTCCTTTTGCATAACAGGAGGATCTCTGACATTGGCAACAGTGTGCTGTAAGCACAGTGGGTGAGCTTCATAGGGCTGAGGGCTAGGACTGAAAACATGTTGGTGAAATTAAACCAGTTAGGGGAAGGTAGCTGTGGAAGGGTTTCCTGGAGAGACGTGGAAGCTTTCCTTCTCAGGCTTGAGGAGGAGCATAAACAGTGAGCAAGATCAAGAAACTAATAATGCCAAGGGTTTTCTTTCAAAAATGCTTTTTACTCCACATAAGTAACAGCAGATTTTTTTTTTAATCAAAAATCTGATTCAGTTAGCTATTTCTTCTGTTTTGAGATTGCCTTTTCCATCCCTGATGCTTAAGTATGAACAGCCAGTTAATACGGCTTTCATTGATACTTCAGCAGTTAAATTGAAATGGGTATGTCTCTTCATGCTGTCACTATTCAGCAATATGTCACCATGGAGAGTCATTTTTACCTCAGGTGAAAGAATGGAGTATACTGAAAAGCTGCCTATTAGCCTGTCATCATCCATAACTTCTGATGCTTAATGCTCACTCACATGTTTTATTCAGACCCATGAAGCATATGTGTTTTTCTGATTTCTGCAGTAATGTTAGTTCTTTTAATGAAGTTCAAATATGCAACTCTATTGCTTTTTCAAAATTGTTGTTACACTTTCAGAACTGTGATGGCCTCGTGCCTTCAACCTGGCCTGATTAGCGTACAAGAAATTAAAGAAATAGACTTTAACTTCTGCAGAAAGTTACATCAAGCATATGGAAGAGCAATAACTGTGGAGGGCTGTTAACGATCCACTACTCTGTTCAGCTCAAACCATGGGGTATGCTCAGAGTTTCCCTCTGTGGGAAACTACTTAGACCAAAGCTGCGTAAGGAAATGATATGGGGAGTGGAAACATTCATAAACTAGGGAAAGAAAATAAAAAGCATTTGTTAATATATTGGCACAGTCAAGCTTAGGAGACTCAAAATTAATCTTCTGAACTGTAAGTCAGGATAAATAAATAGCATTCCCATGGGTAATTGTCCATTACCTATTTAAAAACTGGGTGATATAGAACTTAATTACTTCTAAGGCAGGGCAAATTCACCTCTTTGGCTTTTTAATACATATTTATTATTATTGGCCACTGTAATCACTGTAAATGACACAAGTCTTCTTACTAAATGATGTTTGAATTAAGCTCTGTGATTTGCCTGCAACAGCCCATCAAACCTAAAGGTGCAGGTGATTACCAGCAATAGTTTGCATTTGGTTTTCACATCGAACAACGCTGGGCAGCGAGAAGCGATGGAAATGTGAACAGCGACAGAATAGTGTGGTGATGAGAGATACTGTTCAATTCCAACGCTGTGTCCAAACAGACACACACTTTCAGCACATAAAGCATGAAGAAATTCCAGATTTCAGTTTAGTAACATCAAGTCTGTTGGTAAGAAGTGTGGCGGAAACATCCACAGGTAAAATTTGCAGATTGTGTTACAGCCTTCAAGGTAGCATGTATGTATTTAAAATAATATTTTGTTACATCTGTATGGTGGTTCTCCATCTGCTGTGACTGGGATAATTAGGCTGGAAGTCTGGACCACTTCACCACAAGTTATGCACAAGACATGTTAAAAGAGGTGTGACTGACAGTAAAAGTAGCCCACCAGTTTTGTTTATGATAAAATTTAGAAAGTTATCAACTGTAGGAAGGAAGAAGTTGAGCAGAATGACTACATTGCCAGCAAATGCTTAGGCTGGAAAAGATAAACACTTGAACAGTGTCCTTTCACACTCACTTATCATAAAAAGGCAATGGTGACATTACCTATGAGTTTTATCTGCTTCAAAGTAGCTTCTCTGAATCTCTTCGAAGCAGTTTATGGACTCTTTGGGGACTGAGTATGGGAGGTTGAAAACTACTGCTCTGTAACAAAGTTGTCTTGGTCTCAAAGCTCTTCACCTCCTGAGGAAAACGCTGTCCTGGTTTGACCAAAT
>VZSC01001173.1:75129-95970 GCA_013398225.1 Steatornis caripensis
GAGGCTGTGGAATCTCCTTCTCTGGAGATATTCAAAACCCGCCTGGATGCATTCCTGTGCAACCTGCTCTAGGCTAACCTGCTTTAGCAGGGGGTTTGGACTAGATGATCTCTAGAGGTCCCTTCCAACCCCTACCATTCTATGATTCTATGATATTGGTTTTGTATATATTTCTATATATTTCATAGATATAGCTCTTCCTGAGCTTTCCTATTTCCTTATTATTCTTCCTGTTATTATATTGCATTATTATTGTAGTTAGATTAAAGCTGTTTTAACTTTTCCAACCTGTAAGTCTCTTTCTCTTTTCTCTTTCCCCTTTTGAGGAGGGTGGGGGTTAACAAAGGAGCATCTGTTGTCTGTTTAACAGCCAGCCCAGCTTTAAACTGTGACAAACACAAATTCACATTTTTTCAACTGTGAATGATGATGTACCCTTCCCCACTCCTCAGGCGTGGAAGAGTGCAAAAAAGCTCTTGCAAGGACCCACTGCTGAGTAAAAGCACAAATTCTCTCCTGCTTGTGAGGACAGGGAGAGCTGAACTCTGGTGCTTTTCTAGGAGGCACTCTACATAAACTTGGAAGATGCTACTGAAGCAGTTTAATAAACAGAACATTTTTAATTGTTTTGACAATTTTACTGAAAGCTAATAGGAAATGTGAGGCAGTAGGGACAAATGTGTACCTAGATGTCATTGAATGTAGATTTTAATGTATCTTACCATACATTGACTGTATATCTTTATTTTTTATCGTACAAATTTTGAATTTTAAAAGTATTCCTTCTACAGCAATGCTTTTGTCCACCTGTGAGTCAGAGGCTCCCTGCTATTGCAGACCTTGATTTGATTTAAAATCTCATGTGACAAAACTCTGAAGATGTAGCCATGAGAAATATGGTAACAGACCATGCTGGTTCAAAATAATCACTTCATGAAGAAATGAAATTTGTAGAGGTAGCAAACGTAACAGGAAGCTTGGCTTGGGTTTTTTTTTCATCTTGAGAACTGTGTTCACCCCCTGCAGTATGAATGCATTGGGCTACTGTGTCAGGGAGCTGTGGAGGAGGAAGAACAGACTAAGGAGGCCTTATCTTGAGCCTGATATAGCATCCTGCCTACTGATGTAGCTGAGCCAGTAGCTCTGTTGGTTATTTTGGTCTGTCCCAGTGGATGTTCATTTTTTTTTAATTACTTTTGTCACATTGATGTTAGTTATGAACCTAACAGGTAGTTAGTCAAGCACCTAACAGTTATTTTTTCTAAGTACTGTTTTCTGTCTAACTTCTGGTCAAGATACTTTCTCCTTCCCATCTGGTACAGCAAGAAGATTCTATCTATTCACCAGAGACTTCTAAGTTGTTATGTCAAAATTTTAGCTCAGGAAGGGAAGAAATGAGTAAAGATGAATGAAATTGAACAGCACTGGTTGTGGGTTTTTTGGTCATAAAAACTCTTCTTGCCAGAAATGAGGATTTTCATGGAAAATTACTGAGATAGGCCTTCTGGAATTGCTCGTTCCACTGCCCCACCTTGATACCCTTCCAGAGGGGTTCAGCAACAGAGGAAAATGACACCTCCCATGAGCAGGAACAAAAATCCCTTTGTTGCCTGAGTTACACACCTTCACAGAAACTGGTTGCTGCTTCTATTGCTTCTAATACCAAATCGATGTTTCATTATGAAGGGTAAAACTGTAGGACTGTCCTAGATCCAAGTGAAAAATGGTATCACTACCTTCCCACCTTTTTCTGCACTATATGATTCCTCTGTACAATCCTGTCCTTTTGCCTTTGTTTCTGATGAAATCCAAAGTGTTAGGGAAACATGCTTGTTCTACGGACACTGAGATAGGGATTCCCAGGGAATGTGTTTCAATTTAAGTTCTAGCAATAGTGAAATTTAACCATATTTTCTTCACATGATAATTTTGATTCCTCATGCCATGAAAAAAATTCAGGGAAATTATTCAGTCAGCTTTTCAATTTATGAACTCCATCATTCCTGCTGCAGTATGCTAATTTTGTAAAAATTCAGTTGTGGTCAAACCTGTATAGTCACGAGACACTTGATCTTGAATTTTGTTATACTGTGAACTATGTTACAGATTTTTTATTTTTCTATGTGATATATCAGAAACACCTGACTAAAAAATATTCCATTGGTATTTCCACAGTTCTTATTAATGAAAAATTAACATGTCAGTCCTACACATTTAACTTGACTCCTCTCCTTAAATAAAATGGCTGAATTTAAGAGTTGAAGGACACATGGAAGACAACTTCATTTTATGGAATGTAGAAGTTTTACTTTTTTCGTTTCTATTCTATTACCCAACAATATGTTTAAAGGTTGTTAGTTTAAAAATATGTTTAAAAATTGCTAGTCAGTACAAATAAAGGAACCAGTGTTTTTCTTAAAGGCATCTGTTATGGAATAGGTAACGAGTAGAAAAAAAAAATTAATTTGAAAGTGAAATGAAAAGCATAAAGCAACCTGGCATACAAAAATTTAGATCTATTAAAAATTCTGTCAGGCTCCATGAAGTATCATATTTTTGGTAATGATGACAAAAAGAAAAACTAATAGAAGTTTATGTCAAGTGCTCTCTGGAATTTCTAAATTGCTTTTCCCCCTCTCAAAAACATGAGCCCAAGACCTTATAGCTGTATAAAATTTTGAAACGATCAATCATGGAAACAGCATCTGATTGCAGAAAACGTGATTTCAAAATCAATTTGTCATTCTCCTATACGGATTTAGTGCCTTCCTTGTTTTGACATCTCTCATTTGCTAAATGAGGAACGCTACTGTAAGTTCTCTATGTTGTGTCAGTAATTAGGAGGCCAGAATGCAAAAGGATTCTTCTTTGGTTTTTTGAATGTCCTGGATATGGAATTATGTGGTCATTTTTTTCTCTGATAAATTTCTTTTGTGATGCCTTAGAAATTATGCTGTCTGATTTCCATTTGAAAATAACTTGTGGTGCCCAGTTCCCATCACAAAAATCCCTGGTAATGGCTTTGACAACATGATTGGCTTTTAAGACCTGCTTGCTGAGAAGAAATACACTGATGCTTTTTTACATGTTAAATTGCAGAAAGGAGAGGATTGGAATTTTAAGGCAGCTGTCTGTGCAGTTACTATGACTTAAAGTCATGCTGGTTTATGACACTGAAAAAGTACTTACATTGTGGAAATTGCTTTATAACACAAATATATACAGTAAACTGGATACCAGTTGCTTTGAAAGAGATACATGACATTGTCTTATATGTAAGCAGAAGGCAAGTGCTCATCATGTTCCCAGAAAAGCCCAGCTTTTATTTACTAATTATCAGAGAGTTACTGTAGGACTTCGAAATGGAGAAAAATACTAATATTGAATAGTGTGCCTCTTGGGGGTTGGACTAGATGATCTCTAGAGGTCCCTTCCAACCCCTACCATTCTATGATTCTATGATTCTATGATTCTATGATTTTGCACAGCTTATGCTTTTTAAATTTTTCTGACATGGATATAGAATGTTAGACATTGAGACGTTCAGATTTTTTTCCTTCAAAGGTGTGTGGACATTGATAGTTCCAACAGCTTTTGGTATGAGTTAAAACATGTATATTTTTCCTAGAATTTTTTAAATGCCTGTGAACTATGTTGCAAGGACTGTGAATTATACTGAACTAGTTACTAACCTTTCTCCCCCTCAACCACGAGGTGTGTCTGGCACTGTTTCAAACAGTGTTACCAACTACATCACTCATCTACAATCTGGCACCACATTCTTGGGGAGGGTTTGCTAAAGATGGTTTGGATTTGACACGGAAGTAACATAAATCTTTATGAAAATTTGTTCTTAACTCTCTGCTTTTTTGATGCATGTTTGCAGGTTGAGAAATCTTTTGTTGTTATTGTTATTTGTTGTAATTTAGAAATACCTCAAATGAACACTCTTCTTTCTAGGTACCCTATGAGGAATTTTGCACAATCACTATGTTCTGCTAAAAGTCCTCTCTCTGGGGAGGGGTGAGATAACTGGTGACCCAAAGGAATGAGAAACATCTCACCTCCCAAGCTCTACCTTTCCTTCTTCCCTGTCTTAGTCCAGTAACACACAGGCTTTCAGGATGTCTTCCAGCTAACATAAAGGAGGGGTCCTGATTAAGCATATGCTTACAAAATTAATAAGGATGACTTCAGGTTTAATTTTAGGTAACTTTTGCTTAGCTGCCTGGATGAATCAGCTAAATTTGAGTGAACTGAAACTCCAAGCAATTTGTTTTGGACTCCATCCCAGGCAGACCTATTCAGCTATCTACTTAATTACTAGTGCATCTTCATTTATGTACCTCTATTGATTTTAATCTCAGATGATTTATACAGCAGCATAAGCAGGTAACAAGCAAAACCAATGACATTTCACTGGAGATGAAGATACTTATAAACTATCTAAATTTGTCCAAAATCTGCTCATATATACAAGGCACCTGTGCTGTGGTTGTGTGTTTAAAGTTTCTACTTTTGCCTTCTCAGCTAAACTTTTACTTTCTTTCCCACTACAGCTTTACAGATGGTCTTCCTTCTAAAAGTAAAGTCCACTTCCATTTGACTCCAAGACATCTCATGGCCTGCTGCCAGAGTTTCCTGATATTTGTTTTTCATTCTAGCTGTTTGGTATTGATATTTCTGAAAATATGTACGATTCATCTGACGTGAATTCAGATGCCAGTGTGATAAGGACCTTTACACAGTTGTGAGTGATGAGGCATCATTGGCTTAATTTATAAACACAGTAAAAAAATTAAGTAGTTTGAGTAAGATTCATTTCAGCTCTTTAGATCTTCACTTCAGGATGAGTTAAGTCCTAGACATTGCCTTTACCTGGAAAAGGTCTATTCGTCCCTGTAACAGAATTGACTGAGCATACTGTCAGAAGGCCACAGCTCCTACTTCCTTGATTCTGCTACCTGAATGTCCTGGAGCAGGATTAGATCTCAACTCAAATGTTCCTATATGTGTCTGTAGCACTCTTCAAATAGCTATTTAAAACAGCTTTAAATTGATGTCTGCAATGGCTCTTATGCTTGAACATTAGCATAACTAACATTGCAATCAAAACAAGGGAGATTAACATTGCACAGATGAGATGTCTGCCCTATAGATGTTTAAACAGTCCATTAACACAATACTTTGTGTTTTGTGATTTTATTGCAAAACATTGTGTGAGCTAAAAGAGAAGTGCAAATGAGAGAAATCATTCTTGTTAAATGAGTCCCATCTTATTTTAATTTTCCACATCAAATCACAATTAATATGTATTATTCACACCTTTCCATTTCTCTGGCTATATTATGTTAAAGTAGAACAGATGCTTTGTGCAGACTGTCCAAGACGTGGAAACACACTATCATTATTCATGTTTTTCTGTTGCCCTTCCTTATGGGCAATAATAGTATAACGCAGGGAACTCTCAGTTACTGAAAGCAAAGTAAGTTAACAATTTTGGGAGATTGTTCACAGAGAGGATCTAACCATTTCTTTCTGCATTTACCACACACGTCATATCAGACTGCTTATTCTGGGCAGTGGGAGGAGGAAACTATGAATACAGGTGGGAAGCAACTCAGGGAAGAAAAGCCTCCTTTTAAATCATTTAGGGTAGAGATTTGTGGCTCAGATTCTGCTGTTTTATCTGCAACTGCATTGGCTACAGTGTACCAAAATGAGGTCTGGGATGAGTTTGGGCATAACTTGCACCCAACAAAGGTCTTTGTGATAGCTTTAACTTTGTTCACAGCTTTAACTTAGCTTTCTTGTGTAAAAGTTGTTAGGATTTTAAATATGAGGTAATTTTTAAAGTCAAGAAGTCTATGAGCTATAATTCATTCAAGGAGAAAAGAATCAGCATCACTTTTGTCTGCAGCTGTTCTCCAACTTTGAAGGCTAGTACATACCACAGCCCAACATCTGGAAATGGCAAAGTTTAAGCAGAACAACTGATCCAACTTACTTGAATAACCTCAACCTGTGGTCTTGGTTAGAAGCTTAGTTCTAGACTGAATTAATTCATTTGAAATGTATATATCTGACACATTCAGACTGTTAAAGGCCACAGAAGCTACTTGCACAGAATGAAGCTTATTCAAAGCTGAGTAGGGCAACGTTTTTCACAAAAGTGCAATTACGCTATTTCTCCAATAAACCTTGGAAGAGTGTGAACAAACATTTCTCTAACAATCTTGAAGAAAGATGAGAAGCTATCCAAGAAATACTATAGGACTACTGAAAATACTGAAAACATTTAAAAATCAGCCTGAAAATATTACTACCCTTTAGATCTGCTGCTTGATTATGACACTTAAGAATTGTGCATAATATCAAGTATCATATTGAATCTGTGGTGGAAGTAGAAATACGTTACAGTAAAGTAGAAAATCAGAAACAGTAGGAAAATATAAAACATGCAAACTCTCAATTCTTAATCTGCATTGCAAATTGAATTATAGAAACTGAAATTATCCCTAACTCTCTATTAGCTGAGTGAAGGTCATCTTATGGAATATCTATATTCAATTGAAAATCATCATCATAAGACTTGGTTGTCAAAATGTACATATGGTCAACTGTGAAAATCAGATAAGTTATATTAAAACGTATTGTTTAAACAATATATTATTTCCTTAGATTTGAAAAAGCAATAGGCTGCTTTTATCTCTGATGTACAAGGATAATCTTCAAGATAATCTTCAAGAGACATAAATGTGGCTGAAAAGTCACAGAAGAGAGGTTTTTTTAGGACATCTTTTGAAGGAATCTTAGAAGAAGGAAGGACAGAATCTTTTAGAAGATAAGGTTTCAAGACAAAGCGGAATAAAGCTATTTCAGAAAAAGAAACGCAGATAATGATATACTCCTATATGATGCTGTTCTTTTGTTCACTTGTTTAACACTCCAGTGGTGCTCTTGGCTTCTCCAGTAATTTCTTGTGCTGTTCTATATACTATATATAGCTCTTGTCCTGCAATGATAAATGTCTTATTGAAAGTACTCAAAATATTTCAAGTGACAATTAATTGTAGAAGTCACCCTCACTTTCTAAAGCTCTGACTTTTAGTGCTAGAAGATTAATACAAGTAGTTTTCATATTCTAGCTGAGGGCATTGTAAATGTAGCTGAAAGAATAGCAGCTTCCTAATCTAAATTAGCACCTTTTAATTGAAGCACTTGAGATTTTGTGATCGTCCCTCAACTGCTTCTCAGATATTTCCAGATCTCTGTTGAAACAGTTTTTCAGTTTTTGTAACTTACTTATTGGTCTAAGCTCCCTTTTATCCTCTGGAAAGAAAAAAGTTATCCAGTGCATGATATGAATCACCACATGCTTCTCTGGATTGACTGAAGAGAGTGCAGATTGCTAGTCTTTGACTAGATTTCAAACTATTTCTGCAAACATGATAAATTTTGATCTAAGGATATACTTAACACTTTGTTGAACTGAGCTAATTGATAGGCGTTAATGGAAGTTACTCCTTGTTGATTTTTAACTGTGGGATACATTTTCAAAGAAAATAAAAGAAAATCAATCCCTTGTTACCTACATGAAAATGAAATTCTGCATTGAATAAAGCTATGTTACCGTTTTTCCAAGCACTCAGTGGCTCAATGAAACCAATAAGGCTTTATGTGAGCTCTTGAGTACATAACTCATCTGATCACAGCTGAAATCCCTATACTTGACCTCATTATTTTGGAAAGCACTGAGATTTCTCAGTCATACTTTATGATTTATAACACTAACACTAACATTTTTGGATGAAAAATGGCTTGTGAAATACATATTTTTATTTACCTGCTGGTGAGTTGCTGCTTAAAATTGCACTGGATAACTAATTATAGCTTTAACAGTAGTACTAATTTTAAGAATCATAGAACCATAGAATACCAGGTTGGAAGGGACCTCAGGGATCATCTGGTCCAACCTTTCTTGACAAAAGCATGGTCTAGACAAGATGGTCCAGTGTCCTGTCCAGCTGAATCTTTAAAGTGTCCAATGTTCGGGAATCCACCACTTCCCTGGGGAGATTATTCCAGTGGTTGATTGTTCTCATTGTGAAAAATTTTCCTCGTGTCCAATCAGACTCTCCTCAGGAGTAATTTGTACCCATTACTCCTCATCTTTTTCCATGTGACTGCTTGTAAAAAGGAAGTCCCCATCTTCTTTGTAGGCATCCTGTAAGTACTGGAACATGGTGATGAGGTCTCCCATAAGCCTTCTTTTCTCAAGGCTGAACAAACCCAGTTCTCTCAGCCTTTCCTCATGCAGAAGGCTTCCCAGTCCTTTGATCATCTTTGTTACCCTTCTCTGGACCCTCTCCAGCCTGTCCACATCTCTTTTATGCAGTGGGAACCAAAACTGAACACAGTGTTTTAGGTGTGGCCTGACAAGCACTGAGTAGAGTGGGATAATGACTTTGTCTCTGCTGGTGATGCCCTTGCTGATGCAACATAGCACCCTGTTGGCTTTCTTTGCCACTGCAGCACACTGTTAGCTCGTACTGAACTTGTTGTCCACCAGGACCTCCAGGTTCCTTCCCACAGAGCTGCTCTCCAGCAGGTAGATCGCAGCCTGTGCTGCACTCCTGGATTATGTTTTTACAGATGCAAGACCTTACACTTGTCCTTGTTAAACTTCATCAGGTTCTTGTTAGCCCACTCTTCCAGCCTACCCAGGTCTTCTTGTAGGGTGGTTCTAACTTCCAAAGTGCCTACTTCCCCATTCGGTTTAGTATGGTTTGGATTGGAAGGGACGATAAAGATCACTGAGTTCCAAACCCCCTGCCGTGGGCGGGGACACCTTCCACTAGACCAGGTCACTCAAAGCCCCATCCAGCCTGGCCTTGAACACCCCCAGGGAGGGGGCACTCACAACTTCTCTGGGCAACCTGTTCCTGTGTCTCACCACCCACATCATGAAAAATTTCTTCCTAATATCTAATCTAAATCTACCCTCTTTCTGTTTAAAACTATTACCTCTCGTCCTATCAATACATGCCATTGTAAAAAGTCCCTCTCCAGCTCTCTTGTAGGCCCCCTTCAGGTACTGGAAAGCTGCTACAAGGTCTCCCCAGAGCCTTCTCTTGTCCAGGCTGAACAACCCTAACTCTCTCAGCCTGTCTTCAGAGGAGAAGTGCTTCAGCTCCCTAATCATCTTTGTGGCTCTCATCTGGACTTGCTCCAACAGGTCTATGTCCTTCTTATGTTGGGAGCTCCAGAGCTGAATGCAGTACTCCAGGTGGGGGTCTCATGAGAACAGAATAGAGGGGGAGAATCACCTCCCTCAAGCTGCTGGTCATGCTTTTTTTGATGCAGCCCATCTTCTGGGATGTCCCCTGATCCCCACAACTTCTCAAAGAGTATAGAGAGAGCAGCCTCACAGTGATGTTGGCCAGCTCTCTTAATATGGGATTCCCTCCCTACTGAGCTGTGAGCGAATTGAACTTTGCTCTTCTAAAATCTATAACCTTGTCTTATTAGTAACCTTCAGCATGCTCAGCAAGATCCCAAACTCCACAATATTGTGATCACGGCATCCAAGGCTATGACTAACAGATATTACAGAGTAGGCTTCCTTGATTTGTGAGTAGCATGTCCAGTCATTCCTGGTTGGCACGTCTAACATTCGTATGAGGAAGCAGTTCTCTGTGTATTCCAGGAACTTGACAGATGACACGTGAGCTGCTGTATTCTTCTTGCAACAAATGTCTGAGTAGTTGAGGTCACCCATAAGAACCTGGTTCTGTTAACCCGAACCTTACTTAAGTGACACAAGTATTGCTTTATTTGCTTTATCGTCTTGGTTTGGAGGTCGGTAGCAGATGCCTACTGTAAAATCCCCATTGGAGATGACCCCGCTGATGTTGACCCAAAGGCATTCTATAGGGCTTCTGCAATCACCATAGTTGAGTTCTATACATTCAAAGTTCTCCTTATTGTAGAGTGTGACCCCTCCACCTCTTCTTCTCTGCCTGTCTTTATGAAACAGCCTATAACCATCCACCACAATCCTCCAGGCATGTGAGTTGTTCCACCATGTTTCAGTTATTCCTATGATATCACAACTTTCTGACTGAATGTGGAGCTTCAGTTCTTCGGGTTTGTTCCCCAGGTTGCATGCATTGTAATACATACACTTGAGGTGTTTGTTCTTCTGGTTCTCACCTTGAGTGGCAGCTGAGGAATATTTGTTGCTGTTCTGGTTGGCCTGGCTTATTCCCTAGTCGGATGTGGTGGCGTGAACATTGCCACTTTGGACTCAGGCCCTGAGTCGTTCAGTTTAAAATCTACCTCACCAAGCTGGCCAACCTGCTATCAAAGATTCCCTTGCTTTTTCTAGACAGGTGGATTCCATCTCTCCCTAACAGGCTACAGTCATCAAAGAATGTCCCGTTGTCATAAAAGCCAAAACCCTCATGACAGCACCAGCCACAAAGCCAGAAGTTGATTTGCATTATAAGTCTATTTCAGGCTGCATCCTTTTCTCTAACCGGTAAAATGGAAGAAAAGATAACTACGGCACCAATACTTTTCATTTGCATTCCCAGAGTCTTGTGGTCTTCCTTGATTCTGCCCAGATTCCAGCTTGCAGTGTCATTCATTGCCCAAGAATAACAATGGATAGCAGTCTGCGCTCTTGACAAGTTGTGGCACCTTCTTGGAAACATCTCAGGCCTTAGCTCCTGGAAGGCAGTGTACCTCTTGTGACTCCCTGTAGGGCTGGCAGATGGGCGTCTCAGTGCCCCTCAGCAGAGAGTCACCTACAATGAGTACTTGTCGCTTCCTTTTGTGGTATCCACTGTGTGCTGCTGGTACAGTTTTTCCTTGCAGACCTTGCTCAAAGGTGTCTACAACTGTTGAAGCCTCATTTCTTTTTTTGATAGTAGTGCTGGAGGATACAGACTGAAGCAGAGTCCTGCTTTTGTGGGTCACCAGGGTCCAAGGTGCCTCATTCTCAATGGTGTCTGCTACAGGAACACGGTTCTGAAACTACTTACCTATTTCCATCTTGGCTTCTCTAATGCTGTGCCGCATTTTAACTGTTTCCTGCAACTCGGCCACCTGACACAACAGATTATCAGCCTGTGCACATCTGTGCAAGTGCTTACCTGTTCTCCGGGATAAGGGTCTGGACATTCGCTGCAGCCTATTGTCTGTGCTGGAGTCTCCTTCCTTACCAGTTCCATCTCGGTGGAAGCATGAGGCATCTCAGGGACTTTCAGTGTAGAGACGCTTGTTTTAGCTCTGAGGCGAGTCCCGAGCCTTATGGCAGAGATCTCTTGAGCTGGCAGGGTGGCTATGGCCTTCCTGCACGCCCTTCCATGCAAACTGCCCTGCCACACCCTGGCTGGCGCGCCACGCTCAGTTTGCCCGCTCTCTTGGCAGCGCTCCTGGTTGCCAGTGCTCTCTCGACTGCTTTTTATAGGCGTTGGGGTGGCCGTGGTTGCTCTGGCAATGCCCAGGCCTCATCAGCAGCTCCCAAAAGAGCTGCTGGCTCCTGGCAGGTCTCTCCACTATCCTGGTGCTTCCCTGCCTCAGGAAAACCCCCTGTGTGCTGAGATCTGCTGCTCTGCTGCGGACAGGCCGGCTCCAGAGCAGCTCCCCTCGGCGACTAACTGCTGGTTTTGGTTATACTGCACTTAAAACTCCTGCTGTACAGTATAAAAGATAGACACACACCATCTTTTAACTTTGCGCCTAGCCTATTAATCAAGGAAGAATAGAGCTGGACTCTGAGTATCATAGCATTGCTTTTTTCAGGTCATGCCCAGCTCTGGTGTCCTCTACGTGTGTTTGTACAGCATGTAACAGAGTGAGGTCATGGGCTGCCTTTAGGACTTAAGCGCAATGCAAATAAATACACACAACACAGACTGTCTGTACAAAGAAATTATTCCAAGGCTTGAAGAGAAAATGCATTGCAACAATCTCCGTCTCGGTGTTTACACCACACTCATTGCTGTGTTAATGGAGTGCTCTAACAAGAGTGGTGTGCACAGTGAAAGAAGAATATACTCATTAGTGTCTAATGTATTGTTCAAGGTTATACACAGGATATAGAAGTTTAATGAGAACTTAATGGGACTTCTACAACTACTGATTAAGTGTATCTATCATTTTGAGGATGTGGGTAAAGCTGCTTAATACTGTGAAGTTAAGGAAAAATGAATGCCCAGTATGTCACTCACTTCTGCCATTAATCACGTTCATTAGCTACGTTCCAGTGACAAGATTCTGACCCGTTTCTAGTGCAGTACTGGGAGAACCACTACCAGTGGCCTGCTGATTTAAATAGTAATTAATCACATTAACTACTATGACTGGTTTTGTTCTTTCTGTCATATATGGCTTGTAGATTAAACTAACTCTGACAAAAGCGAGAGTCCAGTACTTTATCGTGAATTTATCATCCACGGTGCCTTGCAGAAGTCCTAGTTCCAGAGCAGGAGAGGCAGAGCTGCTGAGGTGGCTCCTGGCGGGAGAAGCAATGTATTGCTGCTTTGTTTTAGAGGCGCTGGGGGAGGTGTTTACCCCAAGCAGAAGCTCTGTATCTGCAGGAGCCTGTCAGCTACTACATGCCAAAATGGTGATTTATTAAATCCTGATTTACTTAGTCTCTTTTTAATATCTAACTGTTATCTTTTGACTCAGGGGGCACCCAGGAAGGCATGACCAAATATCTCTGCTTTTGCAATGGACTTTGTAAAGGTCAGAATTGTATTTTTGATCTACTTTGTGTCAAGCAGATTTTGTCCAGTGTGTTGTCAACGTTTTTCTTTGTCGTGGGGCACCCTACCTCTAGTAATGAAAACAATGTATTAATGTTTGAGAGATTGAGGTGGAAGAACTAAAGTCAAGATCACTAGGTATTCCAAATACAGAGAGAATTTTTTCTTCTGTGTTCAATAGCAAACCAGACAATATCTGACTGTTGCTCTGCAAGTCAGCGTGTGCTAACTTCAAGTTATTTTACTATGTTACTTTACTTTTAAGGTCAAAGTTTTTCTGCATGTTATTGAAGGCACTGAAGAGCTCACGTTCCCCAAACCGAGGTTATTATGGAGGCTGCTGATGTTCTTAGGATAACCTTGAAAAATTCCTAGGTATAACAAAAATGACAAGTCTGCCTAGGGTGCCCTGCATCCTGCAGTTTCCCCCCAAAACATTGCTACTATGCTGGGACTTGCAAAGTGCTTCCTCTGGTGGAAGATGGGCTGCTGAATTGTGCATGCCCTGCAGAAAATGACTCCTGGGAGAACACCTGACCTTGCTCTAGTTGTCTTACCTTGTGCTGAAGTTTTGACTGTAACCATTGAATGGTCTTTTTGCTTTTGCTTCTTTTCTAACTTGCAAGAATGTGTTTGGTTTTTGTTTTTTGTTTTTTTAATTGAGAGTGTAATAAGTAGAGGAAAAACCCTTGAAATGTACATGCCTCACGTGAATGTAGAGAAACATGCTAATGAAGTTAAAATATTTGAAATTAAACCTTGTGTACAATGGCACGGCAAATACTGTTTAAGGAGGAAAAAGGAAGGCGGAAAAAGGAAGGAGGAAAAAGGAAGGAGGAAAGATGTAACCCAGCCTCTTCTACCTCAAAATGCACTTACAGGATTGCTGTTGCTTTCATCTGTAACTTCATAAGTTTTACAGATGTAAGACTGGCAAGTTTTCTTTACAGAGGAAGACAGTACTTGAATACTGAATCTGAAAGATGTTTCACGTTTGATTGTAGCTCATTCATTCACAGCTCATAAAAGATTTTTTTATTCACTTGCTGAAAGTGGTTACATAAATCTTCCTAGTTTAGGGCTTTTATTGAATTAAATTAGTAAACTATGTAATTTTATATAGTTCACATGGATTTGTATGAAACACGATTTGTCTACTGCAAGTTCTATGAATCCTTGTGGGTGTTAGATTAAGGGAGATGAATTAATCATAATCTGCATCCTTAACAGTAAATATTGATGAATAGATGATGAGCTCATTATATTACAATTTTTTTTTTGTTGTTGTTGTTGTTGTCTTGCTGATTTCACTTGACTCCAGTGTTTGGTTTGGACCAGACAGAGTCAAGCCTTTTGAGTGATACCTTGCAGATATTTTTCCTTTTACTGCCACAGCAGCATCACTGAACGAACAGTCTTTCAGAGGTAACATTGAGACTGTTTGGCCTAAAAGCTGACCTACCCTGAAATCTTTTATAGGTTGTTAATCTTAGCTCAAGCATTTTAGGGCAGTTATTTCTGTGGAGTGTGGAGCAACATACATAGATATGACTACCTAAATGCTCTCTTTTTAAAGAGATTTTCCAGTTACTACTGATTATCTCAAATGATAGCTATGTGAACTTACTTTTTTTTGCTTTATATTCTGTCTTGCCTGAAAGCTGTTTTTTAAGTTTGATCAATTTCTTCAGGGTCTTTCAGGGATGAACTTGATAAAGCAATTAAAGCCTTTCAGAATGTATGTAAATATATGTATACTTAATGCTTCTTTGTGGCTCCACTTTTGGAAAAGTCCTAGAGTTATAGGAATCTGGGAGGCTATAAAAACTTTTAAAATGCAGGGAGAGTTTGTGCTCAAATAATTGTATTTTTATGCTCAGATTTTGCATCTTTAAGGAAGAGAAGTCATTGATCTTTAGTTTTGGATCACCTGTTATCTGTTGGGTTTTTTTTGTTTCTCTGCTCATTTTCTGCATCCTCATCATGATATCAAATATACTCAGATTTCTTTAGTTTTCATATGCAGCCTGGAGGACGTGCTTATTTCAAAGCTGATCAGATGGCTGCATTAACTTTCCTTTTCACCAGTTGCTCCAGGCAGCCCTAACCACTTGGGCATGGAGGATTGAGCAATATGTGCTACAGAAATGGCATCTGTCATCTAAAAGCCTTTGCCTTCAGGTCCAATTCTGCCTTCTCAGAAACCCTGGTAGGTGAAGTGTCTCATTTTCTAGACCCTCAGCCTCATGAGCACTTTGCAGTAGTGGTTCTTACTGAGTGCTCTTCTCCCATGCTTTTAAAGGCTTAAAAAAAGCTTATGCTTTTTTTTTTCATTTTTCTTTTAGAGAAGTTTCAATTTTCTCCCTTATATGTGACCTCTGAGTCTCGAAGTTTGTGCTGTTTGCTCCAGCCTCTACCTGCAGAAGAAAAATGGGATTCCTCTGCCAGTAAAGCGCACGTCTTCCTCCTTCTTTTGTGCTCAAACTACATGCCTTTGGGCTTCTTGACCTACCTCTCAAGCTTTTGAATAGATACACACATATCATGAGTTAATCTGCAGCAAATCTAGCTGTTCTTGTATAAAAAGATGTAGACACCTCCAGCTGTAATTTAATCTTGCTGCAGCAGTAGCCAATGCCTAAACAAATGGCAGCTACATTTGTCATGCTTGAAAGTACCCTTCCTCTTGATGCACAGCATGCTGTATCCTGATCTCTGAAGCACAAGGTGCAGTGTGGATGCAGCTGTCACAGTGATTTGCTTCAGGCTTTTTGCCTCAAACTTTACTTGTCTGTAGATTTGTCTGTAACCTCTGTGGTTTCAAAGACCCAGCTGTATTGCCTGACTTCTTTCTTCTGCTCCTGGGGAAAATGCTGCTGCTCCAAGTGCCCTACCCATAGGTGAAGTTATCAGGACTTAGTATTATCTTATTCTACTTACTCTTCTATTAGTGGACTAATATGTATACTAAAATGTATTAGGATGCTTTCTTATAACTGAATATCATCCAGGTTTAGTGATCCTATCTCGTCTCCACCTCAAAAGATAGTTCATCTTTAAAAAGTGTTCCGTGATACAAAAATTTTCAGAATGTCAACTCTTCGGAACATAGATGGGCTTCTTGTGTTGCTGAATCATAAAGGCTTTTAAAAATTACTCATATTTTCCTGTCAGTAGGGAGAAAGGCAAAATATCCAGGGCATTGGATATATGAATAGCCATCTGGAAGAGCCCAACGTTCACCATGGATGCTAGAGGGAACATAAAATAGCTACATTTCCAACTTTGGCGCATCACTTGGGAGTCTGGCATTGAATGGAGTGACTCCAAGTCACAGGCTGCTGAAATTTTAAGAGGGCTGTTTAAAAGCCTGAGTCTGCTGGCTACTAAAACAGGCTCCAAAGTTGGATATGTAAAATTAGATGGATAGACCTTGACATCATTTGATTAAAACATATTTACTTTAACACATTAATTTTTAGATGAGTCTGTTAGAGTAGCCTATCTGTAACATTTGAGGCTTAATGCCCTTTATGGCTTTAAAAAGATTTAATAGCTTCCATTAGGCTTCCATTAGCAGTGCCAGAGAAAACAGGAAGATGCACATGCAGAAAGACAATGATTTGTTTTGTTATTTGGTATGTACTATAGTGGATTAAAGTGTTTGTATATGCTGCCCTTGAAATTGGATGGCCGTTACAGTACAGATTCCTTTGATGCACTTTGGTTCTCACAGATATGGGTTCAGAATTCAGGATTAGTAGCTTTCTAAGACGAGTTTCATGAGATCGTTTGTAAAATAAAGCAACTGGACTCCCCTTCAGCCCTTGTATTAAATGAAGTTCAGTGATATTCACATATGCTCTTCATAAGTTTGACTGTATGCTCTGCTTACTTTTGCTCCCTGTATTTTACTACTTCGTCATGCATAGCAAGAGACCTGTAAATGTTTCCTGATGTACCTGCAGTGGAAGGATAAAATATATATTAAACATTAAGTGGTTTCCACAAAAGTTTTTTAAAAAGCTTTTTTATTTCACATGACTCATACAATAGCATATTTGTGTGAAAATAAACACCAAATTTTAATTAAATAGTTTTGACAACTATTTTCTAGGAAATGAAGACAGTGAAGATAAACTTGAGTTCCGAACCATACCTGTAAAGATGAATTCTTTTTATGCCACAGTTTTGTGTATCCATAACCTGAGAAAACTGCACATGCAAATCTGTCCTGTCGGCATAGGATCAGGTTTTGACCTTGGTGAGAGGCCAAGAGTTTGGACTCTTTGAAGCCAATTTAGGTTACACTTTACTTTGTTATTGGAAAGTACAGCACTATTGGGACTGGCAGAGACTTGCATGGAAAACACACAACTTTCCACAGAGATCTGGGAAAATTTCTTAATTATCTCTTACCTAACATTTATGTTGTCCTTAAGGCTTTTATCACAATTTCTGATGTGTTTTCAATGGCTCTCTTTCCTACCTAAATATAAAAATAATGTTGGAACTAAACCTGTAGTTTGCCAGACTGTGCTAATGCGTAACATTATTAACTGCTTGCTTGGTGCTGAAGAAATTGCAGACTTCTGATTTTCATTTTTCCCCTAGAGATGATTGCAGCATTCATCTTAATATCTTGTGGGTACAGAAGAGTGTTCCAGTAGACAGCAGGACATCAGTTACAGATATGAAGCATGCTTGCAGGCATATGGGTGTTATGTTAGCAGCTGGTTCAAAGAATTAAGTAGTGAGGATCCAAGACAGTCCAGATGTTAGAAATTTCTATCAGTGGTCACTGCACCATGAAATCTCATGTGAGTTTCACTTCTTGGAATCATTCAAGGTGAGTTATATAACAAACCTCATAAATTACTATTATCAGGACAGTTGTACTGAGTGATTAGCATGAAAATTGAAGGATTAATTAATTTGAAATGTTCTTGTAGAGTAGCAAACAGTCTGAGTCTTTATTATGTGAAAATAAGGTCTTGGCTTTTATACAAGTGGTCATCCTACTTCTTCAATGTCCTAACTGGGTTTTTCAGTTCTCACTGGAGGAACAGAATCGTTAAAGCAGGGTATAACTCTTGGGCAAAAAATGTGCCTTAAGCACTTTAGTCTTAAATTTTTAGCTGTATTTTGCCTAAAGGCAGTTGTTGAAACCGATGTTCAGAGTCAAAGTAAATCAGCTGAGGTTTTTTCTTTCTGAATTGAAAAAAATTAGAAGTACAATGAGCCCCTAATTCTCTAGGTCTAATTCAGAATTGCTAGCACTTTTATGAAAAACACTGTTCAAGGTCTGTGGTAGCATTTGAATATTACAGATTAACATCTGTCTCCCCCAACAACAATGACAAATGAATCTTCTCTGCCAGAAGCATTATTTTTTTTCTTGTCTCTTATGATGGGTGCAAACCATGATGGAGCAGAATGGCTACGGATGCTTAGCAAAGGTGACTAAATCATTGTTACCATAAATAGTGATGTAAATATTTTAAGGCCAGTCACTGAATTATAGCATATAATATGAAATCAATTAAAATGGAAATTGAGAGATAATGCTGCAGATTTTGGGGATTTTTAAAAAATGTATCTCTATTGCAACATGAGTGTCAGAACAACAAAATCTGAATGACCTAGTAGAGGATGTGATTAGTTCATGACTTATGAAAAGTAAGAGAATAAAGCACTAGAAAATCAAAAGAGATTGCTTTCAATATCTTTTGCTGTTTGCACCTGTAGGAGTAACAGATAGAACAAAGAAAAGACATGGTGCTATGGCTGATTTTTCTTGTTACAACAACCACATACCAGATATGCAAAACTACTACATACTGCAAAAAATATAAACACTCTAATCGTTACAGAACCCTTTGAAACTTTTAACACATGCTTATAATAAAAATATATTTTTAGAGACAATAATAAACAACTCTTGTAATGTTTCTTTGGACTATGTATTAGCTGTGATACTCTTCCTTCTCCTCCTTGCCTTTACAGAAATGGGGGATGAAGAGAATATGAGGTACTCTGATGTTAAACAATTTTATCCTGTGTGCCACAACAGAGGTAAATCTGTGCTGAAATTCAGCCCAGTACTGTAATTCATTAGCTGTACATAAAATATCAATAGAAATAGCTCTCCTGTACTCAAAACTAGATATTATTTGCAAAGCTAACAGAAGTTTCCCCTTGTAAAGAGAACACCTTCCGTTTTCTGGATAAATTAAAGACAAGAAGCAGCTAATGCAAACAGCAAAGGAAGTAAGATACTGAAATAGATCTCTGATTTTCTAGTCTTAATAGACATCTAAATTCTTGGAAGGGGGTTGAATAAAAAGATACCATTTTTCATTTACAAAATTTTATTACATTCTAAAAATACATGAATTTTAAACCTATTTTTGTTAATCTGTTTTTCTGAGCTCAACATTAATATACAAATGCCTCAGTCAGCCTTTAACTGTATAATTTAAGGGAAAAATGTCCAGAAGAAAAAACCTTCCAAGTGCAGTAAGATTGCAGTTCTGCAAGGATTTACATGTTTACAAAACTGTTTTTGCATATAGGAAGAGGGATACTTTTATAATTGCTTGCAAATTCAAGGCCTGTGTGAGGAATAAACAGTTAATTGAACTGTAGATTTGAATGTAAACCTGTTTTTAACCCTTGAATCCTAGTGCCTTTGCTTATATGAAATAGTACTTTTATTGGCATACTCCTGATTAAATAAACAATAGTTAAAATGAATGATATTTAGTATTGTGAAAACATTTTCTAATAATTATTTTTGTTTCAGTGGTTCATTAAAGAAATCTGTAATAACTTTTTGCTCAGTACCTTCATGGTTTTACTAGCAGCATATTTGACAGTACACATTTTTTGCTGGTGAGATTTCTCACAGTAGTAATGTTTGAAATTGAATGTGTTAAAATCATGCAAGAGGAAAGCAAGCCTGTGCTCCTGAAGAGTTGCACTTAATGACAGACTTGCTACTAGTCAGTTTCGACAGTTGGAAAATTCCTGCCTAATTGTTTCTTTCATCTGATTTTTTTCATTAAATGAGCCTTCTACTTATACACAAACACATTGTGCGTTTATTGCTTGTTATAAATACGTTGAATAAAGTGCAGCTGACGCAATCATTTTACCAAAAAAAAGAAAAAAGAAAGAAAGAAGAAAGAATCCAAGTAAATTTTTTAATTACTTAATATTTGAGATGTAGGGTGTCTGCATTTCTACAGAAATGTAAAATTGAAGGATTATAGAACAGCCTGGGTTGGAAAGGACATTGAAAGATAATCTAGTCCAAACCTTAAGTATTGTTAATTTCAGTAGAGTACAAATTAGGAATTGTAATTAGAAGTGCATGCTTTTAAAATGTCTTACTTTGAAGTGGGTTTTATGTGAAGTAATATCTAAAGGGCGGGTGTCAAGAGGATGGGGTCAGGCTCTTTTTGGTGGTGCCCAGCGACAGAACAAGGGGCAATGGGCACAAATTGGAGCACAGGAAGTTCCACCTAAACATGAGGAAGAACTTCTTTACTGTGAGGGTAACAGAGCACTGGAACAGGCAGCCCAGGGAGGTTGCTGAGTTTCCTTCTCTGGAGATATTCAAAACCCACCTGGAAGCCTTCCTGTGCAACCTGCTCTAGCAGAGGCACACCTGCTTTAGCAGAGGGGTTGGACTGGATGATCTCCAGAGGTCCCTTCCAACCCCTACCATTCTGTGATTCTTTCCTACTATCAAAGAAGTATATGAAATCAAAAAATTACATGAAAATTAGTAAATATGTGCACCAAACTTGGACAGAACTTCAGCTATGAAATGTACGGTTAAACAAAATACACAGAACAAAAAGACTTTACACTAGCTTTGATAATGATTCTTCAACCAGAACTGATGAAGACTGAACATCTGTTTGATGGAGAACTCTTGTCACTGGGTGTGAGAGACTGATTAAATGGACATTTGTCTCAAAGCTTGCTTGAGACGGCTTGCAAAACAAGGCCTTGGGTCTTATAAAAATAGCCTGCTATTGCCAACAAAACGGAT
>VZSC01001173.1:96158-186461 GCA_013398225.1 Steatornis caripensis
AAAGAATCCAAGTAAATTTTTTAATTACTTAATATTTGAGATGTAGGGTGTCTGCATTTCTACAGAAATGTAAAATTGAAGGATTATAGAACAGCCTGGGTTGGAAAGGACATTGAAAGATAATCTAGTCCAAACCTTAAGTATTGTTAATTTCAGTAGAGTACAAATTAGGAATTGTAATTAGAAGTGCATGCTTTTAAAATGTCTTACTTTGAAGTGGGTTTTATGTGAAGTAATATCTAAAAGGCGGGTGTCAAGAGGATGGGGTCAGGCTCTTTTTGGTGGTGCCCAGCGACAGAACAAGGGGCAATGGGCACAAATTGGAGCACAGGAAGTTCCACCTAAACATGAGGAAGAACTTCTTTACTGTGAGGGTAACAGAGCACTGGAACAGGCAGCCCAGGGAGGTTGCTGAGTTTCCTTCTCTGGAGATATTCAAAACCCACCTGGAAGCCTTCCTGTGCAACCTGCTCTAGCAGAGGCACACCTGCTTTAGCAGAGGGGTTGGACTGGATGATCTCCAGAGGTCCCTTCCAACCCCTACCATTCTGTGATTCTTTCCTACTATCAAAGAAGTATATGAAATCAAAAAATTACATGAAAATTAGTAAATATGTGCACCAAACTTGGACAGAACTTCAGCTATGAAATGTACGGTTAAACAAAATACACAGAACAAAAAGACTTTACACTAGCTTTGATAATGATTCTTCAACCAGAACTGATGAAGACTGAACATCTGTTTGATGGAGAACTCTTGTCACTGGGTGTGAGAGACTGATTAAATGGACATTTGTCTCAAAGCTTGCTTGAGACGGCTTGCAAAACAAGGCCTTGGGTCTTATAAAAATAGCCTGCTATTGCCAACAAAACGGATGTGTTGTAAAAGCAAGTCTACCACCTGCTACTGCTTGTGACATGGACTTGCTACTGCTTGCAAAATGGATATGCTACTGCTTGCGACTGCAAAAATGTTGTTTAGCAACCAGAGTTCACTGAACTTGCGACCACCCTCTTCGGCAGACGACCATCCGACGACCACCCAGTGATGACAACACGCATGCGCAGGAAGGCCATGCCTTAAGGAGATGAGTTCCAGGAAATGTGTTGCATATGCACATTTTCCAGGAAAAGAACTGGATATTCATGAGTACAGTGGTTATAAGGACATTACCCGTAAGTGCGGATGGGCAATGACAACTGCTCCTATCTGCCCCCAACGCGTGGCCCGGAAACCATTGAACTTAACGGACTGTGGGGTGCCGCTGTATCCATGGTGGTGACTTTTCCTGACTATTTCTTGCGTACTTTCCTGAATACTTAGTAAGTTTTCTTTCTTCATAACTCCTACCTTTCCTATCGCTCCAGCCTCTGTTAAATGTTCAATAAAGTAACCTAAGTAGTGGCATCTGACCTCGTTTGTGTCTTAATCTCACTCCTGGGATAACAACAAACCTCCCCCGAGTTCATAATCGGACCGGGACACTGGGTTCCACCATTTTTCTTGGTGACAGTGACAGCAGATCCTGTCCAGAAAGGAGGCTTCTACCCTTTGCTCTGAAGAGGACTGAGAACACTCTTTGAGTAATCCCCACTCGAACATTTTCTATCCAGATTAACACAGATTTGAGACATATGCAAGTTCTCAACTTGAGCATTTCTAGTCAGGCCTTGAGTACAAAGCACAGCAGAGAGAAAACTTCAGTGTACAGAGCTGAACTAAGTAAAGCATTTTTAATAAAAAATTATTCTGTTTTTTTTTAACCTTCTGAAGTCTTACACTGTAATAAAATCCATATTCTGCTGCAATAAATACTGAAATCAAATACCGAGCCTACCATAAAACACATTGATATGAAAATGCATAAGTTTAAGTGGTAATATTTCCAAAGGTTGCTATCAAAACAACAACACATGGACTTGTGGAAAGTTTAGTTAACCTTTGCTGTTTGAAAAGTTACTCCTTAGTTCAGCCACGCTGAGGAGATGATCTGGCAAAGAAGCTGGAAAGCTGATGACTTGAACACAGACATGCAGTTATTCTCACTGGTAGATGATGTGCTGGTGGGGTCCAATTATACACCAGCCAAGCCTTTCTGAATCATTGAAGAAGAAATGTTAAAAATTCCCTTGACTCCCAAGCATGATCTCTACTGCCATATGTTAGAGCATTTTTCTCAGTAATGCAGGTCCCTGGAAGACATTTCTTTCTCATCCTTGCATTAACACCTATCAGAGCATCCTGAATGATAAAATGAAAGTACAGGCCATTGCTTTGGAGTGTATGCATTAGTATGTTTGTTACCATGAAATTATTCCAGTAGCTTTTTTTATTTAAAGATTACCATACTGTAGGGATGGAATAATCTGATGTTAGCTCATGACATTGAAATTATGTTTTATACATGTCAAGGTCAGTTGGAAGAGAACAGGAGTTAAATATCCAACACACATGAGAAAATGATGACCTCTTATGAAGATGCAGGGGAAAAAATCAGCTTGATCTACCAATTTGAAGATACAAGCTGAAAACTTCTCTTTTTGCCTCAATGTCTACAGCTTGTTGGCTGTATAACTGTTGCGAGCAAGTGGCTGAAAGCTCAGTCTTGTTACATGCCTTGGGTGCATCCACAGAAGAGGAGCTGAGTGTAGGAGACTCACATTGTTTGAGAATTTGACCATTCTTTCAAGCCTAAATTGAGCTTATCAAGATCTGTATTTGTTCAAGGATATTTAACATTTTATTTCTGGAATACTAAATGTCCTTGCTACTTTTGATTTTCTTTTGAGTCACAAGGATCAAGGTAGGAGTTGAGCAGGCAACTCCCATGTTTGCAAAATGAAGAATCATTGCTTCTCCAAGGATTTTTCCCATGTCTGGGAAGGTAATGTACCATTTCTGTATGAAACATTCACATAAATTGTTGGTTATGTTTCACATAAATACATGACTACTGTTATTTGCCAATGTACTAATAACTGTACAAATAGGTACGTAAGAACAATACCTTCCGATGCTGAATGAGACCAGCCTCAAAGGCAGCCATCCCTTTTGGACTGACCATGGGTTGTGTTGACCCACCTCTCGCTCTCATAACCTTCCGTTTGGCAAGTGCTACCACAAGTTGTCATGCACAGAATTAGACGTCCACAGTGATTTGAGGTGATGGGATCTGATCCTGATTAGGTCTTGTTCAATCGTGTCACTTAGTATTAAAAAAATATTGTTGCAAATGAGTACTATGCAGATCAAGTCCCAGAATGTTAACATTCATAAAACGAATATATTTATTTTTAATGTAAAATCTGTTTGCTTGGTTGGACAGAAATAAATCTGCTCTACTTCCCATCAGGAAATTGCTGTCAGGTCCAAAGAGCAGATAAAATTCACTGAGTCTTGATATATAAGGAGTGTGTTTCTTTGGTTATTATTCCCATGTTTAAGATTATAATTTTATGTTTAAGATATTAATAACAAAGTTTGGTAGGTTTTTATTATTATAAAGCTTAGAGAACTGCTAGATCAGTAATTTTCAAAACTCCTCGAAAGGCTATACTTGAAGACCGGCACTAGAAAGCCATGACATCTGCTGTACAGGTTACAGTTTTGGCCCGGGTATGTGTATGTATGCATATATGTGTATATTGCGTACTACACTTACTGTCCAGATAATGGCAGATTCCTGACCGGTTAACTCTAAACATTCAGAAGAATAAGGCATACTATACATATCAACATGGCTGTGAGAAATTCCAGGCTCTAATTTCAAGGTGTTTGAATGGAAGATTAGCAATACAGATGTACAGATTTGAGTTGAGTTGAACTTTCATAAAGATGTCTTTCCTTTCTTATCTCTGTTGCAGACTTTGGATTGCTTCCAGATTTACCCTTCTTATTTCAGTATCCTTAGATAGAATCCAAAGACTTATTGGAGGGCAGAAAGGAAATGTGGGTGGCTGGACATCCATCCTCTGGAAACCTATCTTCCTTACCTGTGACACTGAAGAGAGAGAAGTATTTACTGGATTACTTTAGGATTACTTGGAATAGCAGGTATTTTGTCATGCTCTCTTTAAGAAAAAGAATTATAAAAATATAAATATAGATAATCTTGAATTTACTAGACATATTGTGTAGATTGTAATGGAAAAAGTCACCTTATTTTCACATAGAATAATAAAACAGTTTGGGTTATTAGGGACCTTAAAGATTGTCTAGTTCCACTCCCATTGCCGTGGGCAGGGACACCTTCCACTAGACCAGGTCGCTCAAAACCCCATCCAGCCTGGCCTTGAACACCCCCAGGGAGGGGGCNGGTTAAGTTTCCTCTTTTCAAGTCAGTGGGAACTTCACCTGACTGTCGTGACTTCTCAAAAATTATGGATAGTGGCTTTGCAATTTCATCTGCCAGTTCCCTCAGGACCTGCAGATGCATCTCATCAGATCCCATGGACTTGTACACGTTCAGGTTCCTTAGATGGTCTCGAACCTGATGTTCTCCTACACTGGGTGGTTCTTTGCTCTCCCAGTCTCTGCCTTTGCCTTTTGCGACTTGGGTGGTGTGGCCTGAGCACTTACTGGTGAAGGCTGAGGCAAAAAATATGTACAATGCAAATATGAACAGAACTCAAAAGGGCTTAATTCTTGTTCTAACTGTCTTGATTCAATTAACATTAGATTATAAATTAATCTGTCTAAATATTTTTTACATCTATATTGTAAACTAAAAAGTTATATATGCGTATCACCTGGAACATATAAAGTAATAGCAGGACATTAGAAAAATTGTGGGTCAAATGCTTTGAATTTCCTGATTAGTAATATAAAAAAATCAAAATAATAATTCAATTCATGCTTAAAAAATCGAAATTATGGAAACAACATCTGTTATTTTGCAAGCTCATATTTGCAGACAGAATGTTTTTAATACTATTCTGATCTAATAAAAATAGGGTTTTTTAATACGCTATATAAACTGCAGGTTCATTTGTTAATAACAACCTAGTTTTGCTGCAAGCATACAGTTAAAGCAATACTATAATCAGATTTTCAGTGTTCTGGACATTCATGCTGGAAATTATGAATTGAAGTACAACGGTGTAATCTTTGTGTATGTTTATTCCTCCAGAGTTTGAGGGACTTCACAGGGTGCCATTAAGAAGTCAGATCCTATCAGGAGTTAACCACAAGATGGTTGTTGAGGAATTACAGAGCACCACCAATGATTGGAGTACTGCAGTGCATTAACTGTTAAACAAGTGATAAATGTTCATCTGCTCCATCTGTTTCCCCAAATGTTCATGTGTAGGCATTGGGATCCTCATCTTGGTTATGTTTCCTGGGTGCTAAAATAATACAAACAAATTATACAAAGGAAAAAAATGCTGGTAAAATTCTGTACCTTCAAAGTTAGCCTTTGTTCATGTATGTTCTTGGAATATCTTCGTTATCTTCAGACTGCTGCTGAGAAACAGAGAGGTTATACTGGATTCAGCTCCCCCAAATATTTGTTCTACTGTTTTCACAGAGGTTCCTGCCCATCCCAAGATGTTAAAGTAATCACTCAGAGATTCCACACTGAACAGTTTAGTGTTTTTTAACCTATTAGTGGTGTAAGTTTCTATCTTTAAATGTAAACTAGCTATCAGTGATATCTGTTTAATTGTTTCTCTAGCAGCTGAGTTATCTCTGCAGTGAACCTCCTGTAGGTGGGAACTTCCCCTAGGTATGGCATGCAAAGGAGATTGACAGAAGAAGTTTATTGCAATTACAGTCTCCATGTTGTAAAATTTTAGATACAGTACTATAGGAAAGTGAACTACTCTGATTGCTCCATGTGGATTAAAACAAAATCCTGTTTGCCTCATTTATTTGAATAAAGGATTTTTCCAAATATGCAGTCCATTACTCAGTTCAAATGATTCTTCCTTCTTTTGGTCTCATTGTGACATTTATGAAAACTTAAAACCTTTCTCGTGAACTCCAAGCTTTCCTCTAGGCAATCCTTGTCTATCACTAATCACAATTAAGTTTGCTTGTTTACTTAATGACAAGCTGGCAGTTTGAAATAAGCTGTCTCATAATTCCTGCTGCAGAGTAAGAATAACAAAGCTAAAACAATCAGTTTCATCCCAGGTCCAGGCAGAGAGAAATTTCTTCCTTTTGAAACCCGTAAGGGCAGGTGGAAGGTGAGATAGGCGAGTTCTGCTTTTCAGATGGTTTTGTAATGGAGTGTCTCACAAACTCTAGGATCCCTTCATGAATCATCCTCATACTGCAAGACTCTCTAAAGAGTTTAGGAGGTGAATGTAGAACTTAGAGTTGAAGCGTATTCAGTAAAAAAAAAAAAAAGAAAAAAAAATCTTGTTCAAAACCTTTGTTGCAGTCTTTTAGGTACCTGCATACCTCAACTTCTCTAGTCTGAGAACCTCATCATCTCTCTTTAGTCTGAGCCTGAAGAAAATTCAAAAAAATTATCTTCCTTTGCCTAAGTCACTATGGCCATGTCTAGATGGGATCTCAGAGCACTTCTAAGCCTCTGCTGCCATAAAGTGAGACAGAATGAATGACAACCCACAGTGAACCTGGATCGTAAGATTTATTTAAGAACTATTGAGATGAGAGTTTTATGCTGCTTGATTATCCAAGGCACCCACTCCCTTTCTGCCCTCATTGCTGTGGTCACTAGATCTTGTCATCCATTCCTGGCAGGGAGGTCGCTGATCGCCTGGGACAGCTGGTCAGAAAGCTGAGTTAGTTCCTACTGTGCTGCTGCTTATAATGAACCAGCTTGGTTGTTAGGGGCCAAGGTCACTGGGCATCCCTCTGCATTTGTCTCCATGCAGCTCTGGTCTCCAGGAACTTCCTCCACTGCTAGGACACTTCTTTCCGTTGAGATCTTCACCACTTTCTTTTCAGCCCCCAAAGCTGTCTTTTTTCCAAACCCAAACAGTTTATATGGGGAAACACAATGCATAGTCACTCTCCTAATTGCTGTTTTTGGTTCATGTCTATTGTCCACAGGATTCAGGATGTGCCACTTTTGTTTATTCCAGGTATTATCAAGCTTACAGGCAATCCATACTGGTTGCAGCTAGAAAGTAGTGGATTTCTGCATGAGAGTTCAGCAGTTCAGCTTGGGACAACCACCCCCACACATTACCCAATTACCTGACACCTGTTTGCACTCACAATTTGAGCTGTTTCTTTCTTTACCCTGCACGCTCTCTAACTCTGCGCTTGGGTGACATGTATCATGAGAGTAACATCACCAACACTTAAGACCCAAGAGAACTGAGCTTTCAGGAGCAATCCAGGACTCCAAACACCTATCCTATGTGACACTTACCCCATGTGGGTCACTTTGGGCACCTCCTGAGGTATTGTAACTGCCCTGTAAAATCCAAGCTCCTAAAGATCTTGTAGCACATTCCAAAGATAACCAGCTAAACTCCCACAAGATCCCACTTTCTGCATATTTCCTGGTTTTCTCCATGTTAAAATACTCACCTTTTATTGATTTCTGCTACAGACAGTGTGACAGTTAAGACATTATAGTTTGAGCTTGGAGACTTCTGTTGAATTTTTAACAGTAGTACAGACTTCCAGTGGGGCTCCACCTGTCCCTCTAACTCAGTTCCACATTTGCCAAACATGTGTAATACTCTTTTCTGTTAAGGGAATACGGTATGCATAAAGGAGGAAATTAAAAAGAATGGAAAACATGACCATACTTCAGGGTTTCTTTTTGGGCTTTATTGCAGCATTCTGAAAGAATATTTAGTGTATTTTGTTATCCTTTTATAGAGAGTAACTGAGAACAAGCAAGGAGTGCATGTGTTCTTCAAGGAAGGCTTATAAAGCAGCTTCTTATGCTCAGATCCTCTCTTCCAGCCCCCCTGATATCATTGTGTCTTCACTGTGCTCCAAATACCATCTGCTGCTGCTTATGTCCCTCATCACTAAAATGTAAACTGAAACTCCCGCACCCTGGCACTACAAGTGTACACTGAAGAAATATCTTCCTCTATCGGTGAAAAACAAAACCAGAACCACATTACCATAGCAGCTACAGGATGTAAAATATTCATGGTGACCTCTGAGGTCCTAAAAGTTCCTTTCTAAGCTTAGTAAATACAGCGCCTTTTTTTTTTTTTTTTTGCTGTGCGTAGTTCGCTGTTATGGCTTCCACAAACTGGGTGGAATAATTCTTAACAGGAGAAAAGCAGTGTAATGAACACATTAACTCTGTTTTTCCTAAAGCTTAAATACAGTTTCTCTCATGACTAGGCAGCATGCTTTATGTGTGGAAACTTTCTACACTCTCACACTGCTGAGAGCTTACTCCACGCGTCAGGCCAGAGGGCCAAGCAGTTTCTGTGTTCTGGGCTCCAGGCACTCTAGTCTAAACCTACCGGATTCATGAAGCGCAAAATGCACAAAGTGCAGTCTGATATTGAGCTGACTCTAAGTGGAAGATTTCCGTTAGTTCAGTAAACGTTTTCATTACTGTTATGTATTTTGGTTTTGATTAAAAATGCCCAGAAGAAATCTTCTGTTTAAAACTGGGCTGGCTATTAAACAGACAACAGACACTCTTTGTTAACCCACTCCCTCCTCAAAAGGGGGGAAAGAGAAAAGGGAAAGAGACTTACAGGTTAGGAAAGTTGAAACAGCTTTAATCTAACTACAATAATAAGGTATTATAATGATAGGAAGAAGAATAATAATGAAATATGTACAAACCAAATATCAAGCTCCCCCCTCCTGATAACGAATACATCACCTGGACACTCCAGGGCACACCCCAAGAAAGTCCCAGACTGTACTCAGCAGCAGGTGGGAACCAAATTCAAGAATGCATGGATCAGGATCAAAGGCAGAAGAATTGGGCAGAGTCGTCCTCCAATGCGTGAGCAAGGAGTTGGGCAGAGCTGAAGAGCAACATCCTGCAACATTCACTGATAGCCCCATGCTGGGCTGAAATAGGCTCCCTGGCCATGGTTGTGGGTGGAAGCACCAGGTGAGGTTGCTTAGGGCCGTTAGAGCCCATCAGTGTGCCCAGGCCATAGAAGGAGAGAGAGCGACCTTTGTGATCCCTCAGTTTTATACTGATCATAATGTGTATGGGATGGAATACTGCATTTGGCCAAACCAGGACATCTTTCCATGCTTAGGAAATGACAACTGTGAAACTGACTGTGCTGTAAATCAGCATTGTGTAAGTGCAGCTTGGGACCTGAAGATGATTTTGTGCTGCTGAAAGACCATAATTTCTGTGACCAGTTGAGCTAGCTAGAATGGGGGAGGTGGTCCAGGACTGGGCTATATTAATTCTGTTGTCCCTCACGCACTGGAAGTAGCTGGTCTCTAACCGGCCCACTGTGTGTTGAAGGAGTTGTTTACTTATTGGTTGTATAGAGCACTTCAGATGAGGCTTACTAATTTAGTATAAGAAAATATCAAGTACCAAAAATTAGATACATGTGGAAAAGTGGAGGTTTCTTTTCTGCTGTCCTCTTTTTGGGTTCCTGTTTATGATCTTTAAGCTTGTCTCCATATTTTTATGAGATAAGACTCTTAACTTTTTAATTGTAGCTAAAATATTCTGGTATTCTGAAACTCTGGATACAAAAACTCAAATAAGACAGCAAGTAAAGTGAAAATGAACAATGGTGAAAGACTTAGCCAATACAGCTCTGGAATCCTGTAATGTATGAATCTATTGGCTTTTGTTTGGGTGATGAATGTGGGACATGTATAAGTTAATCTGAACAGAAAAGTGATACCCACAGTCACATTTTTGCTTATTCTTCTATAGAAATGTCTTAACCCACTTTCGCTGAAATCTTCCTAAAATGTTTGTTATTGGCTAAGCTACATTTAGTGGACTGGATTTGAGATAGTACCCTCCCATACCTAAGGAATGTTACACTGATAAAATTATGCCAAGTCTTCTTATTTTATTTCTTATATCTTAATGTGAAATTGGCACTATAATTAGATAATTTGAAAATTTAATAGAACTTTTGTCCTTGAATTAATACCAACAGATCACAATGACGACTCTGAGCCAAGAGATCAAATAGAGAAAGGATATTGTAAACTGCATGGAGTTAGCGTATAATAGCAATTTTCAGTGTTCTTGTAATATGTACTGTCTAATAATTACACATTCCCTAGGGAGAATTCTTTAGCTTGGTCTAACAAATAATAAAGCACATTATCATGGCAAGTGTATAAATTAAGTTAGAATCTCAAAAAGTATTGAAGTTCAGTAGTTCTTCCAGGAAACTCAATCTGTGTTAGGAATTTCACCAAAATGAGGGCATGTATTAGGTCCCTTATTGCAGAGTAATGGAATTGTCTTTAATGAGAAATAGAGGTTTGATTGTAGAGCGAGATGGTAGACTTTCATTGTTTTGGCTGTAATAAAGATGGATGCATGACATTATGTATTTAAAATGAACATTTTTACTCACTAAAGCAATATATATTATGTACGATATACATAGCAGCAGGCTGATAGATTGCTGGGATGACCAAAAGAATGTCAGTTTGCATTACCACAAAAGTATTACTTCAAATGGTCACTACCAGTGTAAATGAGATAATAATCCTAACTCTTGATCTACTTTATTTAAGCTAATAGGATCCATTTCTTCTTTTGCATACACTAGCACAATTTCCACTAAAGTCAATGGGTCAAACTCTGTTCTTAAGCACAGTTGCTCAACCCCATCCATTTCAGTGTAGCAATGCAGACTTTAGCCTGCTGGTTTGTTTGATGCAATGACTTTCCTGCCATTTGCAGGCCACATGGGCTGACATGTCCATTAGACCTATGGCCGTTACAGCTATACAGCGCTCCATAATTCTTTTGATCAATTAAGACAAAAAAGTGCTCCTGAAATTTAATTTGCTGTATCTTTATAAGGTTTCTTTTCAGTATGATGAATTCTGAGTAGTGTAATTATCTTTAGAAGAGGCACTAAATAAAACTACCAATTTAAAATATTGACCAAAGTATAGATTTGTGGGCAAAATGCAGCTTGTGTAAAGAATTATTCTATCTCCCTTGGTATCTTATGAAAATGTTCCTTGTCCCTGAGGAGTGTATATCATAATGTTCTTCAAATTTCTTATCCATTAAAAAAAGACATTACCATTACAAAAAGTTTAATGGAAGAGTCTTACATTACAAAAAGTTACAAAACCTGTTTACAGATGGCTTTGCCACTTTGAGAAAATTTTATTTTTAAAGTATGGTAGTTCTTGACCAGTATGTATTGATCTGAATCACAGAATAGTTTGGGTTAGAAGAGACCTTTAAAGGTCATTCAGTCCAATCCCCTCTGCAGTGAGCGGGGACATCTTCAACTAGATCAGGTTGCTCAGAGCTCTGTCCAAAACCTGACCTTGAATTTTTCCACAGATGAGTCAAAAGAAGAGTGAATTAAGTAGTTAAAGGGAAGAAAGTTGTTCTGTGGTTACTGTACAGACTTCTGAATCGCTCTTTCTGAATGCCAGTTGTGGTTATGCTAACAATTTCCCATAACGTCTAGAGCAGTCCTGAATTAATTTGGTAACCATACTAGTAAGTGACTCATGCCGGTCTTTATTTGGAAAGAAACCAAATGTCTCGGGTTGTTCATAAGTAATACCAGATTTTTCAAAAGCACCTCAGCCCTTAGCTTCATCTTTATGTGCCTAAATATCTCTAAATGTAGTTCTGAGAAATCAAGTCCCATTAAATTTAAACTATACACAGGCTATATGTGCACTGATAATGCTTTTCTGGTAAGGAAATATCAATATTCTAACACAGATAATACTCCAAGAGGAAATTCAGTAGGAACTGTAAGGTGATGCATATAAAGTCAGGACCAGTACATGACCCTCCAAGTGGAACAAGTTAAATTGGTCAAATTCCTGACATACTGGTCAAGCAGCATTAATGCTAGGAACCCTGCTGATGTAGCATGTCAATCAGACACAATGACTTTTAATACCTTGCATTAGCTTAACAATATCAACAGAAACCCATGCAGAAGACTTGCCCTCAGTTCCTAAGTTACTTATGAAGTGAGACTTAAACTCTGAAGGCATGTAGGCACCTTTGGAAGGGTGCATTTTTGTTCCTAAACACTCCCTTGCAAATATTCTCTGTTCAAAGTTGTGAAAGAATTTTCAGAAAAGGTCATTTCCAAGCCTAAGAATTGTGCCTACTAGGTGCTACACAGTGTGGGGCTGCTGTGCTCCAGAAGCCTTTATAGCCCCAAGGCCAGGGCATCCTCTTGAGATAGGAATTCAAGTTCTCTCAGCTGAGAATTAAGTTGGAACACTGCTCTCCCATTTTAGCTCATTCATAGACCTTTGGGTAGAAGGTGGGCAGTATCCTACCAAGGCATGAAGGTGTGATTTCCTTAGTTTCTCTTCCTCTTCGTCTTGGAGGTCTCTGTCATTAAAAGTCCTTGAGGAACTGAAATTTGCAGAGCACACAGTGTGCAGATATCAGATTTATCTTAGAAATATTGCCACAATTTGATAGTGAGGGATCCACAGAGACCAAGAAGAGATAATTAACTTTGGTGCTTGACTGTCTGTTTCAACTAGATATTATTTCACCAATTTACATGACAGTCTGAAAGGACTGAAACCTTTTTTAAGAAAAAACCAAATCTATGGAATGAGCAGGAAGGTCTTGGTGTCCTGCCAAGGTGTGGCTGCACAAAACCTTGCTTGTAGAGTGCTTTGAAGTCTTTAGAGAAAAGCGCAATAAAATTGCAGGTTGTTGTTATGAAACATACAGAGACTTCCCTCCTTAAAATTTTACTCTTGCATTATCCATGACTGTCACTCAATTTCCCGTTTGACTTCCATCCTCTGTTCCTTCCAATGCAATTGCCTGTTGGCAAAACTGCTTTGCACGCTGGAACAACAGCCTTTGTTCGGACAGTTACCAAGCACTAAACCTCCTCTTATACCACCAAAGTTTTTTCATATTTTTGGATCTGTGATACTATTTAAAACTTTAGGTCTTCGTGGGAATATTATTCAGCCTCTTTGTAACTGACTTTGACCTTCTGTCATGTTTTTGTGCATGTTCTACAAGCTTATGGTTATGCCTAGTTTTATTTGAATTGCTGGTTTCAGAGACAGAAAAGAAAAATCCTGAATTCTCTGCTTGTAGTAGCTGAGAGGATTTAATACCTCTGCATGGCTTAGCTACTGGGATGGTAGTAATGTTGTATTCTGATTGCCTAAACACAATTTACAATAGCTACACAACTTAATTTTTAAAGCAACAATTGTCTTTGTGTGCTCCTAAGTGAATTAAATGCAATCACGTTTCCTTCCTATTCTTTATATTAGACCACATTCAGTCCCGAAGCAGTGATGGGAAAAGTGCTTAATTTTCATTAGAAATATTTAAAGCACTTCGGGAACTTGCTTCTCTGTGCTGCACTGCTGCGTGCAGGTACTTGTTCTAACCCCTATTGAGTGCTCAGAAGTCTGCTTTACGTTAACATATTCCTGTACCCAGCTGCTGCTCTGTCTCCTGACATTACTATACCACCCTTAACCTTCCTCTTGCAAGCTTTGCTGTTGAGGCCAAATGTGCAGTCTGCTCAGGATCCTGAGCTCAGCTTTGCACCTCAAGCACGGCCACCCGAGAGCTGCCTGGGAGCTCTGCCTGCACCAGCTGCTGCCAAACCCCCTCCATCAGTCTTGAACTTTGAGAATGGTCTGTTCACTTTAGCTGGGCATTTCAGCTGGGGAAAATTTGACTGTACATTTCCTGTAAACGATGGAGAACAGCACATGCTTTACCCAATTTATTATATCGTTTCACCTTCCTCTTGTTCTCTTGTCGCTGAGTTGCAGGTAAGTAAGATGATTGCAATTACTGAAAGCTCTGTGGTTTGTGCAGCGTTAGATTTTTCTATAATGAGCCGTCATTATGATTTGGGAGAAGCTTGTTTTGCTTGAATGGTTTATCAGAGGTTTGGTGTCTGTTAATTGTTTCTTGTTGTTTTTTGTTTTTTTTTTTCCTCCTTTCTTAATTTTTATTCAGTGACTGCTCTGTTTGGATTCCAAGAGAGGGTTTTTTTTTGTTTATGTAATACTTTAATTAAACTACTCTACAGACTTATTCAAGCATATCACTGTTGGTATTAAATAATAGAAACAAATTGCCAGCTGCAGGACAAAAGTCAGGGACATGTTTTGAAGGAAGCTATGCAGTGTTACTGATGAAAATTTGTACTGATACACTGTTAATATACAGCAGTGTTTTGACACTGGAAGGAAGAATTGTCTCCAATGCAAATGGCGATGCATTCATCGTGGGATGAAAATACCCAGTGGAAAAAGGTGTCTTGTGTGTGTAGCACTTGTGTTTCTGATTCTTCAGTGGAGTGTCAGAATACAGCCCTGCAGATGTCAGACAATGTGTGTCTTTCTTTCCTGGGAAGCAATGATCTTCATTCATAGACTGAACTTTATAAATCAATTGTCTTTGCCCTGTACCACCCAGAGATTTGCTGGTCATGTTGTGACTGGTTTCCACCAGTCCAGAAGTGCAGCAGTGGGATGGTGCTCCTGTATCATTGGACACGTGTGTTCACCGCCACAAAGCTGAATCTCCATCAGAGGCTGCTGAGTTCAGTGTCTGTACATCTGATTGTCTATTGTCAGAGTGGTTTAATCAATCACTATGCACTTGTTTATATGCACAGCTCAATTTTAATAGTGGGAGTAAAGCAAAACCAATAGGATAGTCTGTGGACCTGTGCTGCAAATTGGGTCACTGAAAAGACACAGCCTGTAAGTAGATGTTTCGGAGTTGCTATTTGACACTACAGTCAGTTGCCAACAGCTTGCCTAGCTGAATGCAACCCACAATTCCTCATGCAGTTAGTTCCCAGGTTTCTCAGTTCTAATGACCCATTTGAGGAGCTCTGTGGGACATGCAGGGACTCTTCCAAATCAAAAGCTCTCTCCCCATCCCTCCAGCATTTGCTGGGAGATACATACCTGCAGTCTTTGTTTTGCTTCCCTGTTTTGTTTCCCAAGATCTATGTAATGTCCTATGGTCATACAGTATGTAACTGATCTAACAGGGCAACACAAACTTGCTGTAACTGACTACTGGAAAATGCCGCCTCCATGAACAGCAGCCTGGATCCCTAATTCTGTTCTTGTTCCTGATTTGTGTGGCCTCAGTCAAATCACTCGACGCAGAATGGTGAAAACATTTACTCGCCTGCAGATGTGTGTTATTGCTTTGTGAGTTAAGAACCTTGATACTTTCTGTACATGTTATTAATTTGTATTTGATGACTAGCTTTCACTTGTATGCTAAATATATTCGAATTACCTGTTTATTTACCATGATTTCTTCTTTCCTTCTAAGTTGGCCAACTAATGCCCCATGGACGCGCTATTGTGAAGACGAAGTAGCTGGTGAGTGTGCCGCGCTTTGCAAATGTCTGGAGATACATACATATTTAAAAAGAATTTAATACTCCTTCATGACTTATTCTGCTTGCTGTCTCGCACATCGCACAGCATGCCAACAACAAAAATGTTTTGTATAACACAGGTAGTGCATGATTTAATGTATTTGGAGGCACTGTAGCCATGATTAGAGGACTGAGGTATGTGATATGACTGATCTAAGCAGTCCATAGGAATGTCTGTTACTTCACCTTGCTGCATGCTTTTATTTTATTAACAGGCCAAAATATTTCTAAAATAGACAGGATTTCTTAAAGAAACAGGCAAAGCTCACTGGATTTTACCCATTTTAATATGGTAGTCTTTACTTGAATAATTCAGTGTGACATGCAGCTTCCAGATATGCAGCTTGAATTCCAAAGCTAGTTCATATTGCACGATAATTCTCAGTAAGTCACTGAAGGTTTTGCATTTTTAAAACGTAACCTCCTAGTAGTGAAGGGAAGGAAAAAACCACATTCTTGATGCACAAAGAAAAGGGAACGGGAGATCCAAGTTCTGGATAAGGTCTGAATGTTTATAGTTATAGATCATAATTGAATGTATATTTATATTTGCTATGTTTTCCTTCAATTTAAGCCAGTTAAAGTGGATAAGAGGAGTGTCAAGGATGCACGGTGTGCAGTGATCGTGCTTTTGTCTGCATTCATTAAAGAAACCTGCTCCAGTGAAAACCTGAGGCACAAAATTTTTATCGATTACTTATTTCATTTTAGCATGAATAAATTAATATAATAATTATAAAAAATGTAAAAAAAAATGTATAGGACACAAGGGAATATAGGCCCCACAGAAGTAGGCATGGGTTGAAGAGCTTCTCTGCAGTTTGCAGGGGCTGTGAGCACACTCAGCCTTCCTTTCTGCCACCTCATCAGCCCGTCCCTGGCCAGACAGACCAGTGCTGCGTGGGACATGGGGAGGGAGTCAAAAATGAAGAGAGGAATAAACAAAGCAGACAGATACAGTGCTTCCTACAGTAAGATGTGTCTCGTTGTCAGTTTGTACAAGGCTACTGCATGCCTGGACTTCCTGAAGTGGCTTTGTTTGCTGCCTTTAGACTTTGTCCAAGTGCAATTTTGGGATAAGGGGATGGTTGCTCAGAATTTTCAAATGCCTGGCAATGTAGCAGGAGCTACTGCTGGGTGTTCACAGCGTGTACATGGATGAGATTCACAGCTGGAGTGCCGTTGTTTAAGCCCAGCTGGCAACAAAGCACCACGTGGCCACTCACTCACTCTTCCCCCCGTGGTAGGATGGGGAAGAGACTCAGAAGAAAAAGGTAAAAATCTTGTGGATTGAAATAAGGACAGTTTAATAGGACAACAGAAGGATAGAAGAAGTAATGATAACCATAACACTAACAAAAGAATATACGAAGAGAGTGATGTCCAGTGTAATTGCTCAGCACCTGGAACCTGATGCCCAACATGCTTCCAAGCTGTGCTGCTTCCTCCCTTGGCCAACCCCCCAGTTTATATACTGAGCGTGACGTCATACGGTATTGAATACCCCCTTGGCTAGTATAGGTCAGCTGTCCTGGTTGTGTCTCCTCCCAGATTCTCATGAAAATTTACTTCATCCTAGCAGCGCTCAGGACAAGCATGCTGGGTCTGATGTGCACCAGTTGCACCACGCTTGCTGTGCACCTCTTGTGCAGTGAGTGGGAACCTGGGCACAGTGTGTTACCCTGAGAAGCGTGGCTGTGGTGCTGGAGGTCTTCGCCATCCCTTTTGGTTCAGGAAATCCAGACAAGTGGGATTTCTTAGTTCTGCGTGCTCGTGTAACTGTTGATTTCATCTGAATGAACTTTGACTGTGGAAGGAAATAAAGATTTCTTCTGAATTGCAGATCAAATCAGATCACGAGTTTCTCAAATAGGGCTTTTGAAGAAAAACTTAACATTCTATCGTAATAAAACAATCTCTGTCTTAGAATGGAAATGGCTTAACAGTTGAGCTCTGTAGCAAAATTGCATTTTCTGCAATATAAAGCAATTGCTACAAGAAATAAAGCAGGAAGAAAATAATAGCAAATCATAGTGACGCTGTAAGCAGCACAGAGTGCAAGAATGAAAAAGCATAACATTATTGTTCCTTACCCCTTCTCTTAATCTCTCATGAAGTTTGTTTGTACGACCTTTAGCCACTTTTACTTGATGATATATGGTGTAGTATTTTTGGGCAGAGAGTAAGTCAGTTAATCTTTCTGTCAGAGGAGTACTCTTGCAATTCACATGGTAGCAGGAATTGGAAACTGGTGAAGCTACAGATGAGACGTTGTGCTCTGCAGTGAGGAGGCTTATTAATTTTGCCCGTGCTGGTGCTTCAGAATTGACCAT
This sequence comes from Steatornis caripensis, assembly GCA_013398225.1. Taxonomy (NCBI): domain Eukaryota; kingdom Metazoa; phylum Chordata; class Aves; order Caprimulgiformes; family Steatornithidae; genus Steatornis; species Steatornis caripensis. Next base: position 114,020 of record VZSC01001173.1, read on the forward strand.
CTGGTTCTGTAAATAACAAAATTAATTTACGTATTGACCAACTAGCAGCAGTTTCCATTATGCTAAACACCTGTTATCACTTAAAGCCATTTTACTGAATGTGATGCATTAGCTGTACATTATTGGTGCTAAGGATGCATACAAAAATATGTCATCCACTTACATGGTTCAGATGTTGCTTAAACAATCTATTGAATTTGCTGAAGAGCTTATGCAAGAAACAATTATATTTAGGAGGATCACCAGAGAATATTCTTAATTATCTTAAATATTTCTGATTACTGCATTCAAAGTACACTCTTCTGTCTGTCACGGTATAGGATGTGTGTGAGAGTAATTATATGTTGTATTCCAGTGGCTCTTCCTGTTTATTTCAGGCTTTTGTCCAGTAATTAAGGAGAAATACGTGTAGATATCATATTCTTATTACTGGCAGGTGAAAAAAGATCCAGGGAAAACTGGTAGAATTTGCCAACCAATGTCACCAAACAAATCTTGCAATAGTCTCTCATTTGGAGAATGAGCAAGCTTTTAGTCTTTCAAGAAATGGTTGGTTGTTGCTATGATATTTTAGTTTCTAAAGATCTGAGATTTCAAAATATTGTTGCATAGTGTTCCATGAAGGAAAAAATTCTTTAGATGTCAGGAAAAAACACTTCAGATAACAGAAAACTTGATTTATGCTTTATTATCTGTTTTGTAGAGTAAACTGAAGACTAGAAAACATCTTGGGAAATTAGCACTTATTATGAACAGAAATTTCAGGAAGGTGGGATGGGCTGTATACTGCCTCTGAATATTTTGCTCTTAGCCAGCTGCATGGCCACAAATAAAATCTTTTGTGTAGCACAATGGACTTCATCTCCTAATTTGTCCCAAACTGAGTAATCAGCAAGCCTCTTGTCTGAGGTCTAGACAGGAATCCAATATGAAAGTGAGAGACAGAAAACGATCAGTTTAGAAAAGAGGCGTGTCTCTGTCTTCCAGCTAGATTTTTATTTTTTTAAAAATCTTTCTATATTTTTTACTGACAATTAGTTTTTCATATTTACTTTAAAGAGCAACACAGTTTTTTTTTTTCACTTCGGCGCTCTCAGTGTCACTTCAACATATGTGAAAATTTTGCAATGAACATGCAAGTTCAAGATGATGTTAATTTTGTTACGGTTTCATGTGTCTTGTAGTCCTGGCTGGATGTATATAACAGTTAAATGTGTATAACAAGAGCACATGGTTAGTTGAACCAGAAGTTTTCATCCCACCAGTCGTCTTTGGAATCATCTAGAAGTTTCCAGATTAAAAAATCACTTCTCTACAAATGTTGACACATGGGCTTTTTTAGTCTGCCCTTACGTGTATTAAACATTCTTAAAAAGTCTTAGATAATAGTAAAACAAACACCGTGTGGGTCAGTTGCTGCATATGAAATACTCTTTTGAAGTTTATGATTTCATCCAGGAGAAAAGTTAGTATGACCTGTCCAAAGGCAGTGTGGACTTCAGCAATGATTATTCAGCAAGGAGGCATCCCCCTTTAAGCAGTTGTCCGTGAGGATCCTCAGTCTTTTTCAAATTCAGCAAACAGGAACATAAGTAGAAAGCAGAAATAGCAAAGAAGGAAATCAAGCATGAAGAAAAAGAGGCAAATAAGACTTTCCAATTAGTCAAATACTTAATTGCTCAGCTCCCTCCTGGATACGACAGAATGACAGGAGAAAGCAGAGGGACCTGAATTTTAAATTTGCTCATGTGTGACGCTTCTGTCTGTCTAAAAGTTCACAAAATACTGTTTAAAACTTGTAAATAAACTTTAATGTTGATCAATTCAGATTGATACACCTTTTAGGGTTTGAAATATAACAATGCCTGCTGTACACTGCTTAGATCACAGGAAAACTTGGGTTGGAAGGGACATCTGGAGGTTACCTAGTTCAGCCTCAGTGCTGATGACGTGAACTTCTGCTGACATGGCATGATCTCGTGTAGAACAGTGAAAATATGTTAGAGAGAAATTAAAATAAAATTCAAAAGGAGTTTCAGAAATTGTCACATGTAATGTTTTAAAACAAACCAGAGAGTATTTTTTTTGCAGCAATCTCAAAATTTGGTTTTTTTCCAAATCAAAATAAAAAGAGAAATCTATTTTAAAATTTGCTATTGTAAAGAAAATGATTTTTTTTTCAGTTAACTGTAACATATTCTCCTGTTATACAGGACAAAATTGTTCAGAAGCACTCCCTTAACTCTTCTGGGTGAAGAACCTGACAATTATTCTTGTAAACATTGTTAAATAACAGGAGTGTGGGAAGTACAGTATAGGCACAGCTATCATTTCCCATTCACCCTAATAAGCAGGACAAGGCATCTCTGAGGTGTGATCCAGGTAGTAGGTGGTCGTATTCCCCATGTGAAGATGCACCTCTCCACTGACTTTAGAAGCAGGCATGGTGACTCAGCAATAAATGCCTAAAAGTTTAGTAAGATGGATTTGAAAGGGATGTACACTGAAAGCGCCTTTTCCTTTCTTGTAAGTTGAAAGCCTGAGATGACCAGCTCAGATAGATAGATAGAAATGTCTACACCTGGTTGAAAGAAATCCATCCAAGAAGTGAAGTGACTGTAGACAACCCACTGAGGGATAGAAACTACTTTATAGTAGCGGCAATTTTTTGACAGTTAATTACATTAACTACTGACATTGTATTGCCAACAGGTTTTGCCCACAAAATCTGATCTTTTGTGTATAAAAGCCCATGCAGACAAAGAGAACGTCTTGAAGAGGGAGATTACGTGAAGTGAACTAACTATTCTTTTTCCACACGATTTTGCAACTAAATTCATTGAAAAAAGAATTGCACTGTGGTATACATTTGTCATAACTGTTCTTCAAGGACAAAATGTCTATATAGGTAAATAAGAAAAAATTAGTGTAGACATTAGTTGTGTCTCTGGAGGTTTAATTTTTTTTTTTTAATGTAAGTGTTTTGAGGTTTTGGGTTTTTTTTGGGTTTTTTTGGGTTTTTTTGTTTGTTTGTTTGTTTGGGTTATTTTTGTTGTTTTAAAGAAAATGCCAGTGACACTGGATGTCTTTTTTTTTGGAGGCATTGCACATTTAGTTAGCCACATCACACACTCTTTTTGANTGAGGTTTTGGGGTTTTTTTTGGTTTTTTTGGGTTTTTTTGTTTGTTTGTTTGTTTGGGTTATTTTTGTTGTTTTAAAGAAAATGCCAGTGACACTGGATGTCTTTTTTTTTGGAGGCATTGCACATTTAGTTAGCCACATCACACACTCTTTTTGAAGTGGGCCAGAGGTAAGCGAAACTATCCTCCATTTCTCCTGGCACTTTGGATTGATTTGAGAGTAAGACATTTGCCCTAGGGGAGAGAGACATTGCATCTGCACAGAGCCGAACAAATGTTTTTTAATTAATAATTTATTCAGCTCATGCATTTCTTTGTCTGCATGTAACAGAACACTCCTAGGAAGATCACTGAGAGCAGAGTCTGAACTTGGGACCTTGAATCCAAAACCAGGAACTTCTACTGCCAAAAGCCTCATCTTCGTCTAGCAAAACTACTTAGGCATCATAACCTGTGATGGGGTCCCTCCACTCTAGACAGTGGTGTTTCCAGTCAATCATTGTTTAACTGGCTGACTGACACCTAGCCAAATTCAGTCTTTTATTAAGTAATTCATTAAATTTATTAAATTATGTGGAGCCCATTCAGGTGACCCAAATTAGCATGATGCTAATAATATACTATGTTTAACAGAAAAAATACAAGATGCAGTTTTTCCCTGCCAAGTTTCCAGTCCAATTTCTTGCTGGGGTTACCGGGTCAGTGCGATAGACTGGGAGCAGTCATTTCTAGCCTCTGTCTCTCTCGAGGCAGCTCGTATCCATGTCCTGGGACCCAAACTCCACTGGAATTAACCCAGAAGAAAACGACAGTTTTGGGTTGTCATCAGTTTTGAGGGGAGAGATTTCCACTTCTGTCCTGTGACTTGCCAATGCTTTGAGCTACCTTGCTCGGATGTTGCTGGGATTTTTCAGAAACTTATTAACATATATAGAAAGGAAGAGAAACCATGTCGAGCAAGGCCAAAGACTAGCTCAGCCTTCTGCCCTCTACAGGGCAGGGCAGCAAATACCTGGGGAGAGGGCATGAGGACAGGATAACCATCAAGTGGTGCTTCTCTTCTCCATAGGAGCTTGCAGGTTTGGCAGAGTTCCCAACCCAGGCACTGCCCACAGGCCATACCCATTCAGACTGACCAAAGTTCAGTTGAAAGTTCATTATGGCTTTTGGCTCTTTGTGCTGACATCAGCGAAGCAGCAGAGATTTCTGGGAAGTTTGGTACAGTGGTTTTGCATACTTGTGTAATTATAGTGCGATGATGCAGTGCTGCTTGCTTGCCAGGATCTGCATGAGCAAGGTCACACCATGACAGCAGGGCTAGCTGTGTACCTCGTCCACAGATGGAGAGGGAATGTCTTGAGCATCTTAGCTATAATGAATCATTGCCAGAGTAATTTCAGAGGAGTACTCTTGTCCTGGAAGCATTTGCAAGCATTATGTTATGAGCATTTATGGAGGGATGGTGGAGGTTTTTCCAGCCTAGCCTGACGTATCGAGTGATGTTGTTTGTTTCTGCTGCCACACTGGATGAGCAGTAACTCTGCTTCCAGCAAGACAGTCAATGTTTATGAGTATCATGGTTTCTGAGAACAGTCCCTCCAGTCATACTCATTTGTTTAAACTGTTCACAGAATATAAACTCAGAATGGCCACAAATGCAGTTAGAAATTTATTAATTCACATTTTTTGTGCAGACTTTGTCTGCCTCCCTGACTGAACAAAGTATACCAGCCTCAGCGGTGCAGTGTACAGGAATGTAATAAATGCCAGGGTCTTGCTACGTCTATAAAAAGGCAGCCATCACCCCCTAGTATTGGTGCTGTGAGGTATTAGGGGGTCCTGCTGTAAAACACTGGCCAGTAAAAACTTCTAGCAGTGCTCTGTATGGATCAACTGAATAGTAGATGCCATTCGGCTGAATTCAACACAGTAAAGGTAGCTTCTTTCTCCCCCTCCTCCCCAGTGCACCACAGCAGGGGTACATATAATTTCACTCTTTGAATGAATTGTTTGCTATTCCAGAGATCTAAAGCCAGATTAATTGTTTTATGGACAGTAACAAACAATTATACCGTATCTGTTTGGATTTTTTGTTTGGTGCAGACTGCTTGACAACATGATCTTTGTCAGCTAGTGCTTTTATGAGAAGGGTGGGATTTTTCAAAGGTTATGAAGTGATTTAGGAGTGCAGATGATGGTGAGTCTGTTCGTTATGTGCTCCCAAATAACACAGGACTAGTATCGTGATTGCAGTTAGGCATGACTTTTGTTTTCCCTGACTGAAGTCTTCTACTGCCTGAGGTTTGGCTGTAGGGTGTGAACATAGCAAAAAAAATCTTGAGAAGTCTGAGAAACTCAGCACACAGATTGTGGTGGATACACAAAATCTTTTGCATGTCTCTCTGGAGAGACATGATCTGCTACAGCCAGCACTATAGGGAGGGTATCACCCAAAAGAGTTTCAGAGAGAAGAGTATAGGGACCTCCCCCCTCTCCGTGCTCTACGTCACGGAAGTCAGAAAACCAAGTTTGAAACTCTCCAATGTTTAGATTGCAGTAGGGACTGACAACACCACCTTCTCTCTTTCACAAGATCCCACAGGTCTTTTGTATATTTTTCCAGGTGGATTTGAGCCCACGAAGTTCTCATCTGGAGCTATTTTTTCCCCCAAACTGGGAGGTATCAAGGACCTGACCTTTATTCTGCCCTGTTGAGGATCTGCTGTTGTTACAGATCCCATCCAGCACCCATGAACTTCCTCTGTGACCTGGAGGTGTCAAAGCCAAAGATTTTGATTTGGGCATGACTTACCTGTGTTTAATTTTATGTATTTGCTCAGGTGATACCTTTTGTGTATGTAAGGTTCAAAAATGTCAATTATTCTTATGCCTTTATTTACAGCAAGCTAGCAACAAAGAAAAGCCACCTCTGGAATTGAGATCCCCTTCTTCACTTGACCTGAGTGATTTTTCCTGAAGAATTTAGTGCAAAAAGCCATAAAGTGCTTCAGAAATTCTGGGAGTCCCTCAGGCAGACCAATAGCTCTAGAAAATGCATTTAACTGAGAATGTACAAAATGGCTTAGGTAGGTTAGTAGAAAATGTCCTGAGCTTCAGTTTTGCAAATGTGCTAGTTCAGAGATACGGTAATAAATATTAATTTTATTTTGACATTTGAAAGAGACATTTGAATGCTGTCTATGTGCAGTGCAGAATGATTAAAAATTATTGTGGTGTATGAAATCTATGTTTTAGCTAGCTTGATTACATCTCTCTAAAAATGTGCAAGGCTGTAATCTTTTAAAATTGTTTTTGCAGTAGAGAGATTAAAATTCAGCGAAGCACAGCATATATTTTTAAACAATCACGTTAATTTGGAAGTGACTCAAATAACATTAATTCTATTTTAAACATAATTCATAACGATCCATGTTCAAATTCTTTGTTTCCAATAAAAATACCATGTCCACGAAGATTTCAGTAAAAGAAGTTTGCTTATATCATGAGCCACCACACATGTGATGCCAGCTGGCTAATTTAGTAGCAGACATGGCAGAAAGACTAAATGTATTTCCACTCCAGATCAGGCCTTTATTTCAGAATGTGGGATAGTTTTCCTTCCACCTTTGCCTCCTCCCATAGCCCTGCTCTCAGTCTGAGCGCCTGCCCTGGAATTTCCCTGGTGGGGCAGCAGAGTTGGAATGATTTGCTGCAGGCGGGATTAGACAGCAGGCGAAATCCTGTGTGGGCGCAGTTCTGCTGTGTTTACTTTACAGATAAAGATCTTACCTCAGGGTTGCACTGCTAAGGGTCAAATTAAAATTGGTGTGTAAGGAGAATGAGGTTGGTGTGCTTCTGAATGGAAGAAAAAAAATTAAATGGGTACTCAAATCTTTAGAAATGCATAGCACAGCATAACTCCTTCTTAATGACTGGTCTGAGTCGGCCTGTGCCCTCAAGTTCAGTGACCCTTCTTCTTTGTCAGTTCTGGATTTCTCTCCATTGAAGGTTATGTTTATATCTCTTCTGGATAATAGTTTGCCTTTGTGTTGGATGGACTACAATGAGAGATGCCAGTCTTTAAGCTGTGTTCTTTTGTTTTCTGGTAGGACTACCATGGCTCTTTCTCCATTACTGAGCACTGACTTTCATCCTTACTGTCTTCTGGGCTTTCCAAGGTCTTTACAAAGACAGCGTGTACATATTGTTATTTCAGTGACAAGCACAGGCATTACATATTTCTGACACCCATGGACCTATGCAATCCATGTCTCCTCATCTGTCATGGAGCATTAGGTGGGGCAGGCTACTGTCCTGTGTCTTACTGTCTTGATTTGTTGACTGCACTCCCTGGTTGGACCCCAGATCTGACCCACTACCAACCTCATCCAGGACACTCAATTGATCCTTCACCATTGCTGCCCTGGCCCTGCACAGGTGCTTCGGACTGCAACCTGCTGGGGGTTACTGACCTGACTGTGCAAGGTCCATCACCTTGGATCCTGTTTTTCTGTCCCAGCTCTGCTCCAGCTCCTCCCCAACAGTGTAGGTGCAACAACTCTTGCTTTGCCAGGAGAATAGAAAGCATGCAGAGCTGCAGCTACTTCGTGGTAATGGTGAAACTAGTTGCAAAAGATAAGAGTTTAGCTGAATAGCTTGCCATTGCCTTTGGCTAATGCTGCTGTGTGCTGACTGGAGGAGTTTTGCTGGAAAAATATCTGTAGAACAGACCTTTCTGTAGAGCATATTTTGACATACTTTATTACTTCCTCCTTAGAAGTAACTGAAATCAGAAAAAAGATTAAAGGTGCAAGGTAAAACAGTATCTGAAGAGTTCTTGACTGTATAATGTGGGTGAAAGAATTCTCCTTTTGTACTTTAAAGCTGCTAGGTATTGTTGAGCATCCTTACAGAAAGGGGGTGAATCCCAGATGATGCTTTCAGACCATCTGTATTTAGTAAGATGCTTTTACCAGGCAGATTCTCCCCTTTTCTTCCATCTGACCTTAAGGGAAAAAATGCATTAAAGAAGGTTAGTTCTGAGCATGTGAGTATACCATGCACTGCAAGACAAGGCTCCTTCTTCACTTAACTTTAAGCTCCAGTAATCACAGTTAACTCTTGAAGTAAGACTTTAGAGTCACCGATCTCTATTAAAACTGAACTTATCATTCTTACTCTCTTGAGTTAGATAATGTATTTTATGACCTTGCTTTTTTTTGTGAATTGTAGACATACTTAAAACCATAAAAAAACTCCCTGTGGGAATTTGGAAGGCACCTGAGAAGCATTGTTTTCCATTGCTGCTGGATACAGTAAGATTGTAATTTGTCATGGGAAAAAACCCCGTCTCATTAGGAAAATACCACATATTTGCCAAAACCAGAATGTGAATGTGCAGGGAACTTGCAATGTGCTACTGGTTGGTATAGGGGCAAATAGTATCAATGTCAAGGCCATGCACTTGTTGAAGAAACACCAGAAATACCAAAGAAAATGTAAATCAGTCACACTACCCAAATCCAAGGAGAACTGCAGCAAAATGAGTATAAAGTTTTTTACCTCAGAAAAATGTATGCGGTTCAGCATCCATTTTTTACTTGTGAAAAAGACTATAAAAATGAGAAAGCTGACAGATGAGTTGAACCCTTTCTGGAAAAAATATTGAAACAAAATTGCTACTAATGGCATTGACATACACCAAAAGCTTTAAATTTCAATTTGCAAGTTGGTCCTGAGGTGCTGTATTTTGCTCCATAATTGTTACTGGTGTTGACAGAAAGTCCATTTTGGAGTGTGCTTATGTAAACTGCTTTACATGTAAACTGGCCAATCCGATTAAGCATTTTTTTTGTGAAATAGTAGAGATGAGAAACGTAGGTCGACTTTTCAGTTTAAAGCTAGATTTCAAGAGCTTCTGCTCTTCTGTTAAGGGACATTAAGTAAAGGTTGCTGGGCACCGTAATGTCTCCTCCTTAAAACATATTTGATCACCCTTGGTATAAACTACATCAAACATGTAACACAAGAACCCTTATTCACATTCCAAAATGTGCACAATATTGTGCACACAAAAGTGTGACAAAAAGAAAGTAAGTAGTATGACTGAACTGTGTAGCAGCTCTGTCTTCTGAGGTCAGAAATACTTCTTGTGGCACAGCTCTTTTTCAAAATGGGTTATGCTTCTTTCCCCACTGACTTCTTTCTGAACTGATCTGAAAATTCAGATCCCGACCCCTCACTGAGTGCCTTCGTTTGCCCCTCTTTTGGCAATGGGAGCCCATAACAGGGTGACCACTCTGGAGGGACTGGCCAGGAGAACTTCTGCGCTGGCATTCTGACAGAGGAAGAAAATGTCAAATGAATGAGGATACATCAGTTTTAATCTCACATAATCATTGATCTTTCAGCTAAAACTTTAAGAAGATTTTCTTCTATGCTGATGTTATTTGTGATGTGAACATATCCCCTGGATTTGGAAAATAAAACCAAAGTAATTGGATTTGTAAAATGAACTAATTTTCAATACGTTGTTAGAGAAGTCACAACAGGACTTCCAAGCCTCTAGTGGTTTGGGCTGAACCCGAACTTATGTTCATGAAATAAAAATCTCTGCATGCCATTACTTATTCCCTGGGCTAATATATTATCTCTGATGTTTTTCGATTTGTAAAGAAGTTTAGGCAAAGGAAAACAATGTTTCTGCAACTTTATTGTGGAAGCTGACCCTGGCAGAAGATGATGTCATAGATGTTGCATTATTATAGTTGTATTTATAAAATATCCCTAGATATAAATGTATATAAATGCAATTTGGATCTTCTTATCTCAGTCTGTAATTTGTAGTCCTCCAGCAGTCTGCTGTGGACTTGCTGACTGAATTTTTCTGGATCTATTTTTTTTCCCCAGCTGTTATAATGCTTTAAAAAGTTAAAAGATCTTGACCTTACAGTGAGTAAAAAGATGTTGTGGTTACAGTAAGGTTATTAGGTCAACAACAGGAGTGAAGATGCTCTCTGTACTTCCAGTGGAAACGTGGTAGTTCCAAAATCAAATCCTTTAAAATCTGGTTTGGATTATGAAACAAATCTGGGAACTTGTAGATATTAGTGGAATATAGCATGAAGAATGGAAGCAGTCACTGTAAAACAACTGACTATCTGAAAAGGAACTTGACTGCAGCTGAAAAGAGAAACATGAATCCTTCTCACATCCACTTTCCATCTGTTTTATCCCAGCAGAGATGGCAACTTTTTGCAGTATCAAGCTAAGACCTGGTCTTTGAAATTGTTCACTGAAAAAATAATAGCTGTAAGAAAATTTCCATTTTCCTAAATATGATACGCTTATTCATGTGAGCCATTCCACGCTGGGTAAGGGTGTGTAAGGGAAACTCCATACCATGTAAATATCCTGTCATTTTGAAGATTAAGGTCACTAAATAGAAAGCAGAAGGTTACTTATGACAGAAAGACTTTCTGAAAAGGTTCATGGCTCACAGGAGGGAACTATGATTTCCTGAAAGGCCTGAACAGGCATTAAAAGTCAGAGAGGTCCTTCCCAGAGGCATACTTAACAAAGAGCTATCCTTCCTTCTTTGTGATACGGTGACATTACTTTCTTAACCACCATAACTACTCTTTGATGAAAAGGAGAATGGTGACAATACAGTCAATGAACCTGACTGCTTTTCCAACTACTATTCAGGAGAAACTGTATGTGTTTGGAGAAAGTCAGAACCCTGAGGTTTTGAAGGCATAAAACCCAGAGGCAAAATTCTCTCCCATAGGTTCTCGAAAGGCTCTCAAATATGTACCCATTGTAATGGTATAATGGCAGAAAGGTAATTTAGTTTCTGTTATGAATAATTCTTCTCCAGCTGTGAGTAGGAAAACATATCCATGCTGTTTATTGACAATGGAATAACAGTTGCTGCCCACTTATTCACTTAAAACATCACAAACTCAATACAATTTATTAAAGCAGATAATGCTGTTGACCTGTATTCCCATTTAACACCAGCACTTGCATTTCATTTGCATTATAGAAAAATGCAAGCATATTACTTGTTCCCCAATTTCCTCCCGTGTGTTTGGTCTCCACTCCTCCACTTTCTCCTTGTGTTTTGAAGCAAATACATTTTGGAGACAAGATGGTACTTTCAATGCCTTGGTCTGATTCTGAACTAGAGTCAGGATTAATTGTTAGGAAGCAGGTGGTTTGGTTAGAAACAAATTTTTTTAGTATTTCTTATAAAGATTTTGGGGTAAGACTGTGTGAAGAAAGTAATCTTCATGATCATTTGGAGAACTAATTTTAAAAGGTTCCGTTCTGCACATTCATTTGATAGTTTATCCAGCAGAGGGCAAGAAAGTATAACAGATGAAAATGGTGCTGTTTTCCTGGACAGCCACAGTGGAAATGTTAAACCGTATAGCCTGAGGAGGGAACATGAAAGCTAATAACCATCACCCTTTTAGGTCATAATGGCTTTTAAACAGCCTTTTACTCTTCAAGGATAGCCATAGAAAGACAAGGTAGGAAAGCAGCAGAGGAGACCACCAGAGCTGCCAACTGGTGCGCGTTGCTCTGTCAGCACAAGTTCCTTTAGCTGAGATCTGGTCTGGCGCATGCAAGGGAAAGCTGTGCACAGTATCTTTTCAAATCAGTGCCTGTGCTGAGACATAGATCCTCATTTGATTTTTAGACTGTGGGATGAGGAGGCACACAGCTGCCTATCTGACACAGGGCCATTATGGCTTTTGAGTTCAAGCCTGTGAAACGGAGCTAGCTTCCTCTCCAGGAGACAAACAAAACTCACATATTAGAAGCTTGAGCTGATGCTCAGGAGTAAACACCTGGGATTTTGCATCCAACATGAATTAGGTTTGCTTGTTGCCGTATATGTGTTACTGTGATGAGCATGTGTGTGTTAAAGACTGTAGTGGTGCAGACCCTCCCGCCCACCCCCTTCCCCCAGCCTCCTCTCTGGGCCACCAGGTGATGTCAGACCAGCAAACACTGTATGAGAACAAAGAGCTGGGATAAACCGGCACTCTCTGATCTTGTTCACTGGTGCAGTGAGTTGAGACATCAAACAATGTGTGGTACCCTCCTGTCCTGGGACTAGCACATGGAGTTAGGATGATTAGGCACTCCTTGACCGTACCTGGAACTCCTGTTGCAGGTACAGTGAGTTGGAGCAATTGGGCACTCCCTGACCGCCCCTGGAACTCCTCCTGCCTGGGAAACATGCCTAAAACTCCTCCTGCCTGGGGCATAGACTGCTCTAAGAGGTGCCAAGAGTATCTGACAAAAATTATGTCCACGACAACAAAAAGTACTGACCAAAGTCTATCATCTTTCCATCCTACAAATAGTGGTCCCAAGAGAGGTCCTTTGAGCTCTCTGGGACCACAGCGAGACATGACTGTGTGTCTCCCTCAGAGTTGGGACGCCTCTCAGAGTAGCTTTTCGCAACATTTTAATGAAGAGATTCAGATCATCCACTGACAGCACTAAAGCATAGTCTCAGTGTCCAGGAAGTAGAAGACAAGTCAGAAGCTGGTGAAGCAAAGAGTGAGTAATTCACTATACTTGGATTTCACAAGGTTTTCACAGATCAAAGGAGTGAGTAATTCACTATAATCAGATTTGTGTGATTTTTGAAGATTATTAGGTACAAAAATTTATTATAATCTCTAGAGAAAGAAACATCTTAATCATAGATTAACCTCTATATCTCTGTGTGTATCTGTGTGTGCATGTGTTTTAAATTAAGAAACTTTGTTGAATTTTTAACTAAGTTACTGTATCAAATTTTTATTGCTGATTACGAAGTATTGCTAGGAAATCAGGTAATCTAGTTTTAGGATTTATTGTAATACTGTTAATATACCTTAAATTGCTGCTATAAATTCCTATTATCTCAAAGTTATATAGGACCCATAATTACATGTTAGATAGCTTTCATTGAAATCCTAACACTACACTCTTTTAGTGATAAACCATTGACCAAGTGTCAGACTAGGGGTGGACCCAGCTGTACCTAGACTCCTCTCTGAGAAGGTGTTTAAAAANTATCAATTTTTTATTGCTGATTACGAAGTATTGCTAGAAAATCAGGTAATCTAGTTTTAGGATTTATTGTAATACTGTTAATATACCTTAAATTGCTGCTATAAATTCCTATTATCTCAAAGTTATATAGGACCCATAATTACATGTTAGATAGCTTTCATTGAAATCCTAACACTACACTCTTTTAGTGATAAACCATTGACCAAGTGTCAGACTAGGGGTGGACCCAGCTGTACCTAGACTCCTCTCTGAGAAGGTGTTTAAAAAGCATGAGGTTTCACTCTGAGCCTCGTGACTCAACAGGAGGACATTCCTCATACCTTTTTCCTAATCCCTATGCACATCACTCCAAGCTGATTCTAACTTGATTTCTCCATCCGATTTCTGTATAAATCACTCTCCCTGATCACTATGTAAATCATGACTAAGCACCACTGTGACCCAATCTCCTTTGCCCCTTCCCTTCATGTAGCAAGTAATAAAGCGAACCTTGCCGTCAAATTCTGTAAAGTTGTGCTTTTTTTACGAATTCGTATTAAAATCACTTTTCCTCATAACTTTGATGGTAATTCTTTAAGCAATCTTTAAGAACTTAATCACTCTCCCCTGCGACAAAGACACACATATGGAAACATCCACAACTTTCAACTGTTCCGTGGAGTGAGTTCGCAGAATATCAAATTTAAGACTGCAGAGCTCATTTGTTATGCAGCAGTGTGTATTTACCAAGGTATTTCTCAACTTTCTTCATACAATTGCACTGAGTTAAAAAAATGCTGCATAGCCTGACTCTCAACCAGGAAAACCTCAGTCTCTGATGCAAACTTTCTGTTAAGGCCCAAGCTTTGTTTGTGTTACTGGTTTTTTTGCTGTTGATGATTCCTTATGAATGAAAAGCATTTGATTTGGACAAAAAGTGCAGCTACCTGTTCTTCCCCCTTGGGTTGTCCTAATTTCATTGTGGTAAATTATATAGCTTATAAATAGGCAATTTCATACTCTCGTTTTGCTGCCACTGATGTGGCAAATAATCCTATTTCTTATGATAATGAAAGCAGAATCCTGAGGAATAAAGCATCGTAGTTATCACAGTTACGGTTATCATAGCTGATCAGACGTGGTTACTGGGTACAGGCTGAACACCTAAGAAGAATGGAAGCGATTTAAACAGTGTAAAAACCTTTTTTTATGTGATAATAATAAAAACAATATCATACTGGTTGAATGCCCAAATTAGGAATGTATTTTTAAAAGTATGGTATTTTAACAATAATTATCTGTTTAAAGTGTAGCAAATCATTTAGGGGTAATGAAGTACCCAGCAGGAAGCCATATGTCAGTTTTCATAAAGGCAGTTTTGCTTCTCTGTGAGATTGTTAGTTATGACTATATTACAAATCAAAATTTTCTACTTCGCTTGATTTAAGTTTCTAAAAGCAGATTCTGTTTATATAGACAGAAATACATACTTCACAGTAAAACTGACATAACAGTACAGTTAGCTTCATAGCTCAGGTCAACAGAAAAGACTACATAATAGTGACCACTTGATGGTTCTGTTTTTCTCTTCTGCAATACAGAAGAGCCATATTTCATATTAAAAAGTCAGCATCTGAGTTTCTCTTTTTGTTTTGTTCATGTATTGTTTCAAGTGCTTTTGATTTGTTTATCCTAGCAGGATATAATGATCAATTTATGGCTAAAGATCTGCTTAATTTTTGGTATCTAAAAAGATACCACTATTTTGAAAGGGGATTATGAACAGAAAAACATGCTATAAAATCACAGAATCACAGTATCAGAGAATGGTAGGGGTTGGAAGTGCCCTCTGGAGTTCAGCTAGGCCAACCCCCCTGCTAAAGCAGATGTCCTTAGAGCAGGCTGCACAGAAACCCATCCAGGTGGGTTTTGAGTATCTCCAGAGAAGGAGACTCTCTGGAGTTACTCTTATTGTTAAAATGTTAGGTTATTCTGTCCAGTGTTTGTTCCCTATGCTGTTTTTTGTCTGAAGTCACTGTAGCTTGGATTATATATAAACCCAGATCTTTTAACGTCATGTGTTATGTTTTTAATCAACATCTTCTTCACATATTCCTGATATAAAGGAGACAATTCTTTATTTGGAACTGTGCAGGGCTGACAGCAGTGGCCTCAGTGACCTGTAGCAAGAAGAAAAGTCAACACTTTACCAGTAAATGATCAGACTTGTAAACTCTACTGTCTCTAAACTCAATCACTGGTCTTTCCACAAGGTCGGTTGGGGTGGCTTGTAGAAAGTGGAGCTGCAGACCAAGAGAGCATCCTGGAAACTGCAATGAGCATTTGAGATCCTGAAAATAAACGTATCAACTGTTGCCAGCTGTTTGATAGCTCTGGCAGAGGATCCTCAGCAGCACCTCCCACTATCAGCAGAGGCTGTTGTATTTTAGATATTGAAATTAGAACCAGAAGGATTGTGCCTGAAAATGGCTGTTCTCTCCACTGACTGTAGGCAGCCTTTGTCACCTTCAGACGTAGAGTCCTGCTTCAGACCTCTGCAACTGACCAGATGAATCCCACTCTAGGAGACTCTTAATAGCATTGACTCTGCCAGGGCATCTACTATGTAATTCTTTACATCAGGCTTATAGCAGTAGTCTTAAAAACCCATTTTGTTCCATCCATTTTTCTGCTAGAATGGTCTTGTACTCCATTCCTTATTTTTTGCTATTCAACTAGAATTTAATTTGTGAAAGTGTGTTCTAAGCAGAGATTTATCAACACTCACGTGAAATCCAGGTCTTGGAATGCTTACAATTAAAAAGTTTGTAAAATGTATATCCATGAACAGTCACAGCAAAATTAAAGAAGTTTCTTTTTCTTAAACTGCACTTAAAACTCTTTAGGGATTCTGTCAGGGAAGAAGATACTATGACTTTTCTCTCATAATCTCTCACAGTCTTGTCCTCCTTTCTCCTCTAAGCACCATTTTTATTTCTACAATCCAGATTACTTTCTTCAAGAATCAAAGTTGTGTCAATTATTCTTCTCTGACTTTCAACATCCAAATTAATTTGAAATGGGATTTTTTTTCCTCAAAGTTGCACTTTTAATACAAATAAAATGGAAGTAGTCTTTTTTTTTAATATATTTTGGATGAAAAATTAGAAACAAATCTTCGTGTACTTGCCTCACATTTTCCTAAGTGATAATGAAAACTCAAGAAGTAATTAATGCCAAAAGTTGCAATATTAATATATTACACTACACTAGTAGTTATATCCAGTTTTCGTAGGATAGTTAATATCTAAAATTGTGCAGTCAAATTCTGTTCTCATTGAACACTGCATAAAGCTAGAATAATATCATTTATTTAATTGAATCAAATTTCCTGATTGGAACTGAGGATGTAATTCAACTTAAAGAGCAACAAAAATGGCCTAGAATATCTGGTTATTGAAGTACCATCGAATGAAGGACAGACATTCCTAACTCAGCTAAATGTCTATTTTAAAAANTTTATTTAATTGAATCAAATTTCCTGATTGGAACTGAGGATGTAATTCAACTTAAAGAGCAACAAAAATGGCCTAGAATATCTGGTTATTGAAGTACCATCGAATGAAGGACAGACATTCCTAACTCAGCTAAATGTCTATTTTAAAAAAGTGACTATTCTTGCATAAATCAGATGAAGGTTTCTTTGTGAAAGTTGCAGTAGTTTGTATCCGTTTTGTCTTTCGTAACCATTGTATCATAATACTTCTCAATACCAACTGGGTGAATGGAAGTTGTCTTGCCTTTTTCTGATCCATCAATACCCGTTTTGTCACTTGGGGTGTTCCTCTGTCCATGTTGCTTTTATTTGTAGTTCTCATCGGAAATGAAGAATGGGGTACACAGCACTTTTTTCCCTGTAACATTCATGACAGTGTCTACCATATTTTTGTAAATACATTATGAGAACATATGCATATTATCCCTAACTCTCTTATGCCAACACTTGTCTGAGATGTCTGTAAAGGATGCTATGTCTTGTGACAGTATAAAGATCCTCTGAATGCAATTAAAATGATTCTAAATGTTTTGGGTTGTTTTAAACAGAACTTCATGCACTATTTAGAACTGGTTTGTGTCTTGACAATTTACCTAATTTCAGACTGTGTACAGATCACAGGTCATCATATTTAGCTAATGTTCAAGTATCCAGGATGCATGAACTTTGGAGAAGTCTGTCATCAAACCTGAAGTGAGATTTTAGTATTGTGATTAGATCTATATAGTAGATATATAAATGTAATCTTACTCCTTTGCTCATGAGCATATAATTTTAGATGTGATGCTAAGAACTGTTTCAGATAGTTCTTTTATTTTGACTGTATTTTTATGAAAAGTTGAAGAATTTAAACGTGTCTCACACTAAAATGCTCTTCAGTGAATTCTGTGTGCCTAGTTCCTTCGCATTTTCTTTGAGAGCCTCAGCCTTTGTGATATCTTAGTTAAAATGAAAAAAAATTATACTTTTTCAAAGATTGTTATAAATATTCAAAAAGTTTGTATGGATAACAACAACAGCCATAGAACAAGCAGATCTAACTTTTAACTTTAGGGCTGTGGATAAATGCATTAAAAAAAACCCAAATCCAAGCCCCTTTATGGATACAAGCTTGGTGAAGTCAGTAATATTACACAAATTGGGATGATTTGATACATAAAGGCTTGCAAGGACAGTGATAGTTTTGTTGTGTCCTTCATGAACCAAATGGTTATGAATACTTACATACCGGAGGCTGATCTGTTCCATGTCTTAGAGGGGTTTACATTGACAAGAGGTTGCA
Source organism: Steatornis caripensis (assembly GCA_013398225.1). NCBI lineage: Eukaryota > Metazoa > Chordata > Aves > Caprimulgiformes > Steatornithidae > Steatornis > Steatornis caripensis. Next base: position 132,058 of record VZSC01001173.1, read on the forward strand.
TGTTTTCCAGAAGATACGATAATCCAATGTGTGGTGAAGGTGCTCCAGGTTATGAACCCACACAAGCAAAAAGGCAGGGATGAGTCACGTAATGCTGGTGATTCTTCTGCGAGTGCTGTAAATTTCAGACTGTGGACATGAGTTGGTATCTCAAACACAGACTGGTACCATGGAGTGTAGTTAAAAGTCAAGAGTAACTGACAGGTTTATGTGAGTAATCTTTTGTAATGCCCCTTTAGAAAGGAGATCCTAATTGTTTCTCTTTGATGCTGTTTTCTATCAAGGTTTGCTTTTGTAGATGTTTGTACTGGCAAGAGTAATTCACTATTTATGGTATGCAGAATTCATTAACATTAGTTGCTGTACTGTGTTTTTTAATCATCAGCAACATGTGTTACAGGGTACAAATTTGCATCTGTTATGCCTATCATTCTGAAGTGGGTTAGCGACTAAGACACTTTCTAAACGAGTTAAAGCAACATCAGTGTACAAGCGAGAAAATCAGACTTAACTGATGATGTGCCACACCCACAGGCACATTCCTGTGGCCACAAGACTGGATTCACTGTGAGATCTTTACTGGCCTTTTCAGTCTGTTTCATATTTGGCTAATACATCAGAGTTTTTGTTGGCAACGTATCTGGGCTAAAAGTGGAGAGGAACAGGAGTAGGTCTCCAGACAGCTTTGACCATTTGTGTCTGAGAAACCCCTTAGAGCCATTATTGTTCCTAAACTAAACAGAATTATATCCTTCTGTGATGAAAAAAAATTTAGAAGAAGAAGAATTTTTTAGTTTTAGTTTTTTATGTGAATGTTTGTAGCCTCTGCTTTGACAGTAGCTTGACAAGAACACACAGCTGATGTGGCAAATGTCTGCTTTAAGTTCTTTGTCATTTTGACAGAATCATAGAATAATTTAAGTTGGAAGGGATCTCTGAAAGTAGACTAGTCTAACCTCCTGGTCAAAACAGGACTGATTTTGAAGTTAGACCAGGGTGCTCAGGGCTGTTGTCCAGGTAAAGTTTAAATATTTCCAAGGATGGCAGTCCCACAGATGCTCTACGCAACATGGTCCAGTGCTTGATCATTCTTAGAGGGTTAACTTTTTCCTAATCAGAATTTCTGGGGTTGCAGCTTGTGTCTGCTGCCCCATGTCGTGTCACTGTGCACCTCCTGGAAGAGTCTATCTCTGTGTCTCCCCATACTCCCATGCAGTCATACACAACTTCTAATGCAGCCAAGGAGGCTGTTGCCTTTTGTTGCTGCAAAGAGTGCTTTGCTGGTTTGTATTCCTCTTGTTGTCTACCAGAACACACAGGACCTTTCCTGAAATGTTGATTTCTGTCTACTTTTCTGCATGCAGTAGAAAAACATAGTGAGAGGAAAAAGTGGAATTTGGATGTCAATTTTAGGTAACAAAGTCTGCGAGCTAATTATGCAGGTAGTCTCTCCAGTGTCTTCCTAGAGAGAGGCTCCTGCTCTGAATTGTCCTTTGGAAGAGCCTCCCCAGTACAAAGAAAGTTTGAGTAGAAACCCTGGTTAATTCTGACAGTGAAGGTAGGTCCTTAAAGCTGGATGATTGATGAACCCAGCTTCATCCCATGTTGAAATGAAATAGATTATCAAATGTATATATCAAAATGTATTTTATGTTTAAAGATAATGTGATCATACATTGGGTACATCTGCAAGATTTTAGAGAATCTGTGTTACAACTTCAAATCAGAAATATTTTTATTTTTATTTCTGGCATACATGGAGTGCCTAGTAATATTGCACTAGAATACTATGCTTATAAGCTTTATTTTATAGGATCTTTTTTTCCCTCTGCTTTTGTTGGATTTGGGAGCAATATTTTTATATTTTCCATTAAGCATTTTAACTAAAACGAAGCCTGGAAATTTGACAAATAAAATAAAGTGTATTAAAAAACCCTCAGTTCAAAGAAATCAAGTTAGATTGTATTTCGAGAAAAAAGGCTTATACTGTAGAAGGCTCTAGGTATCAAAACACTATTCAGAATCCAAAGTATACAGAAGAAAAAGTGTTTTAAACGAGTATTTAATGAATAATAAGATGCTGAAGCACTGGTTATTGCTGGCATTAGCTGGAAGGAAATGAAAACTAAGTGCTAAAAGCAGAAAGATATCTCTTCTATGAATGATAGTGTTTTGAGAAAAAGAAAGTTAAAATCTGAAACCTTGATTGTAAAACAATATATAGTAGCATGAGGCTTTTACAGGCCCTTTAGCTATTTCAAATAATGCCTGTACCTTTCAGAAAATAGAAAGATGGGAGAACAAATGGTGTCTTACAGCTGTCAAGCTTTATGGTTAACATTTCAGAGCTGATCAGAAGGACAAACAAGTATTGTACTTAGCTTTCCTTCTTCATTTGCAAATCAGAATGATGCTGCTCCTCTGGTGATTTTTCCTTTTATTTGCTAGTAAATTTTCTTTGGTAGCATTTGGTCTTCAGTGCCCTTTCTTCTCCACTTAATGTTCCAGAGCTTTCTTGTGAGCCACAAAAGCTAGATATGTTTCTTCCCTAACTTGTGAAATAGTATGCTGAATATTTACCCATTCAGAATAATTCTTTCCTCTCCACTGGTCATGTACACTGGGAATTAACAATGTGAAGAAGTAAAACAAGGCTAGTCCAATGAGCAATATATATTCCTGACCCAAGGGATAGAGAAGCAAATGAGGAGAGGTGCTCTACTGGACCTCATACTCACCAACAAGGCAGGGCTTGTTGGGGATGTGAAAGTCAAACGTGACTTTGTCTGCGGTGACCAAAAAATGGTGAAGTTCAAGATCCTGAGGGAGGAAAGCAGGTAAAAGTCAAGCTCACAACCTTGGGCTTCAGGAGAGCAGACTTTGGCTCCTTCAAAAATCTGTTTGGAAGAGTCCCATGGGATAAGGACCCGGAGGGAAGAGAGGTCCAAGACAGCTGGTTAATATTTAAGGATCTCCTTCTCCATGTAATGAGTAGGAAGTCAGGCAAACTGCCAGAAGGCCTTTGCAGATGAACAAGGAGCTCCTTGCCAAACTCAAACACAAAAAGGAAGCATACAGATGGTGGGAGCAAGGATGTGTAAGCTGGGAGGAATACACAGACATTTTCTGAACATACAGGGATGAGGTTAGGAAACCCAAAGCCCAAACAGAATTGATTCTGGCTAGAGGTGTTAAAAATCACAACAAGGTGTTCTATAAGTACTTAGGTGACAAAAAGAAGACTAGGAAAATTGTGGAGCAATTCCTCAATAAGACAGGTGATCTCGTTACACAGGATTTGGAAAAGACTGAGGTACTGATTGCTGCCTTTGCCTCAGTCTTTACTAGCAAGACTGGCCTTCAGGAATCACAGTTCCCAGAGACCAGGGGGAAAATCTGGAGCAAGAAAGATGTAGCTTTGGTGGAAGAGGATCCAGTCAGGGATACTTAAGCAAACTTGACATGCGTACATCCATGGGCCCTGATGGGATGCTCCCACAAGTGTTGAGAGAGCTGACATGTCATTGCAAGGGCAATCTCGATAATTGATCAATCATGTCTATAGGGGAAGTCATGCATGACCAACTTGATAAAGTTCTATGATGAAATGACTGTCTTGCTAGATGAGAGGAGAACTGGATATCGTCTATCTGGACTTCAGTAAGGCCTTTGACATAGTCTCCCATAAGATCCTCACAGAAAAGGTGTTGGTATATGGGCTGAATGGGCAGTGAGGTGGATTGAAAACTGGATGAATGCCTGGGTCCAGGGCATAGTAATCAGTGGCACTAAGTCTGGTTGGAGACCAGGAATTAGTGGTGTACTGCAAGGGTCGATACTGGGTCCAGTCCTGTTTAACTTCTTCATTACTGATCTAGCCGATGGGGCAGAGTGTACATGCAGCAAACTTTTTGATGACACAAAACTGGGAAGAGTGGCTGATATACTAGAGGGTCATGCTGTCACCCTGAGGGATCTCTACAGGCTGGAGAAATGGGCTGTCAAGAACCTTATGAGGTTCAACAAGGGGAAGTGCAAAGCCCTGCACCTGAAGAGGAACAAATCCATGCACCAGAATATGCTGGAGATCAGTCAGCTGGAAAGCAACTTTGCAGGAAGGGACCTGGGGGTCCTGGTTGACACCAAATTGAACATGAGCCAACAATGTACTCTTGCCACAAAGAAGGCTAATGGTATCCTGAGCTGCATTAGGAAGACCATTGTCAGCAGACTGAGGGAGGTGATTCTTCCCCACTATTCAGCACTAGTGAGGCCACATCTCAAGTCCTGTGTCCATTTCTGGGCCACCCAGTACAGGAGAGCCATAAAGATACTGAAGAGGGTCCAGCAAAACACCACAAAGATGATGAAAGAATTGGAGCGTCTCTCCTATGATGAAGTACTGAAAGAGCTGGGACTGTTTAGCCTAGAGAAGAGAAGGCTCGGGGGGGGGTGTGTGTGGGTGGGTAACTCATCAGTATATATAAATATCTGAAGGGAGGGTGCAAAGAGGACAGAGCCAGGCTCTCTTCAGTGGTGCTTAGTGACAGGACAAGAGGCAATGGGTGCATGCAGAAAGTCAGAATGTTCCCTTGAACATCAGGAAACATTTTGTTACTGTGAAGCTGACCAAGCACTGGCACAGACTGCCCAGAGAAGTTGTAAAGTCTCCATCTTCGGAGATATTCAAAAGCCACCTGGACACAGTCCTGGGCAACCAGCTCTAGGTGGGCCTGCTTGAGCAGAGGGGTTGGACCAGATGACCTCCAGAAGTGCCTTTCAGCCTCAGCCAGTCTATGATTCTGTGATTCTGTGACATGGAACCCCCCCCTAGTCTCGAGGTAAAAATTCCAGTTCTAGGCATTTACAATGAGTAAATACGTACAGCAGCAAAAAGTTTGATTGAAAACAAAACCTTAATCTGCTCCCATGGCATAGCACGTTCATCTACATAGGATATTTGGGCAAAATTACTTTTCACTTTGTGAACTCTGAGCAGAATCAATGAGTTTAATAAGGGAAATACATAAAAATTTCAGATTGTGGTTACATGTTTTTCAGAGCCACTTTCCGTGGACTGCGTTACACGAACCTATCAGCATGCATCAGTTTGTTACATTCTCAGCATGTTTGGACCATGTTAGCAAATTTTCTGTGGTGTTTACAGGGAGTAGCAGCTCAGCTCTGAAGTCACGGCCCTCGAGTCGCTCCAGTCAGGAGGTAGGGATCCCATGAGTACGGAAACCCTTCATCTGCCAATACCATTTTATATGACTCAGAGTCCACATGCAGCACCAGGCAGTTGCCTCCCAGCCTTGGCAAACTCATCAAATCCAGAAACTTGTATCTGGGTAGAATGTCATACAGACAGAGGGATCAGCAAATAAAATACTTCTTTCTGACTCCCTCTATATATCTGTGCTAACAAGCCTTTAAAAGTAGAGTAGTTTTTGATCATATGCCTTTAAAAGTGAACTAGTTTTGATTACTTTATAAATTGGGCACCTAGATGTAGGAGACAGGGTGGAGTATGGTACATAAAATCTAGAGGCTATATCCTTGGTGTAACAGTTTTGACTTTAGAATAGGGTAATTTTGGGTTTCAACTCTGCATATTCTGCCTGAAGTTGCTTTCTGAGCAAGTCTTTCCTATTTTCAAAAGATGACCATACCATATTTTCAAAAGCCATCTAGCTACTGAGGAGACAAAGTCAGTGGTGTTCCCATGGAACTTGGATTCCTAGCACCTGAATTATTTAAAAATTAGAACTTAGACCTTCAAAGTTATTTAGACTTTTTTGAATGTTTTCTTCTTGCAGCTTAGGCGTTTATTTGTATGGTTGAAGAGGAGCAGATGTCCACAAGTAAATGCTAGAAATATTATCCCTCAAATAGCCATACAATTTCTTCTTTCTGCATTTAAGTTCGCTAACCTAAGTGTATTCTACCAGGAAATCATAAAGCTGGGTAGGTAGAACGCATAAGGAGCATCGTCACAGCTTGAGTGATGATCAGGGTATTTGAAAGAAAAATATTAAAATTGTCTATATTTGACAGGTTATAGGAAAACACTGAGTTTTAGAGTGTCTTGTGCTGCCTTCCTCCTTCTATGGTGCCAGTTTCTAATACACACATAGGTGATTTTTTTTTTTTAGCAAAAAGGGTTTTTCTGAAGAGACATGTTTAGATAGGTATGATAAGTACTACTACTACTGTTGCCTCAAGGTATCATAACTGACAATATTATGCTTCCTATTAGACAAAATTTATCTATGACAAAACTTAAATGTGGTTTCTGGAATTACGCCGGTTTGAATTTGGCAGATCACTCTGAACAGCTCCAGAAGAAACATCATCCATCTTTTTTCCAGATATAAATATGTTGTGACAGACATTCTGAAGAACAAAGTGCCTGCTGTTGTTATTGGCTTTTCAACTGAAGTCTGACAAGATCCTCTCTGACTGTATCTTGGGGTAAGATAGCATGACTGGCCTTACTGCTTTCATAGTTCGTAAGATAGCAAGCAGTCTCTTAGACAGAGTCTAATGATCAATACCTGAAACTGTTAAATTTCTTGTTCCAATATACTAAAAGTGTCACTGCCATGCTATCACATGAATTTCAAATTATGTGACAGTAACAATACATACAAACCTGCTTCCTATTTCTATCATATTCCCTTAAGCTGCATACTATTCCTGATATCTAACCACAGCATTTTCAGAAGTCATTTCGTCTTGCCACAGAATTTCATCTTTCTAATTTTTGTGTCTGGGCTGTCTGGGCTACAGATGGAGAGAATATATTTTTTGGTTCCCTGCAAATTAAACTAGCACTATTTCTGTGTCACATGGAAATAGATACTTTGTACATTTCATTTTCCAACTGCAATATCTGTGTGATTTATCTGCTTTGCAGAAAGACTGATGTTTTTCCTCTATAGTTAGCATTGTTAGAAGATGTGTCCACCACTGGGAAAGATCTAGAAATTCTACTGAGCTGAAGAAGTTAATACTTGGACTGGAAGTTCCAGAGAAAATGCAAATATGTCGAAGAGTTAATTCATAGAAGCTGTTTTTCCTTGTGGTGATATCTTAAACTTTTAGCCGAAATCAGTGCTGTGTTGTTGCAAATTTATTTCTACGATAAAGAACAAAACTAGATTTGATCACCGATGATCACTAAACTGATAATCTATTTAAACAGATCAGTGAAGAACCATTCTTATCAGCTAGCCTGACCTTCCGGGTTTTTAAGACTATAGAACTTCATTCACTTTCTGCATTAATCTAACAATTTCTTTAGCTTTGGATAAAGCACACCTTCTCAAAATAGTTCTCTGTAAGTGATGAGGAAACTCAAGATAAGGTCATTACCTTTTCTCCTCACATTTTAGTCAAATTCTGCCCAAGGCATGTGTTGTGTCTACCCAAGATTGACAGCATGCTGTCAAACATATTCTTCATAACTTTTGAGTAATTTATTCCTAAAAAAAGAAAAAAAAATTCTGTCAGCGAATGGACAAGCCAGTAAAGCAATGTAAAACTTTGTTTTCCTGAATGAGTATAATTAAGAAGTCTTTTTAGGTAATATTTTATTTTCGTCAAAGGGTTATATTCATTCCAAAAGGATGTACACATCAGAACAAATATTTAAAATATATTATTTGACTTTGTCTGTAAGAATTATGACCCTTGAATTTCAAGCTCCTAGTGCACATATTGGGGAAATGAGGGAGAGGGAGAGAATAAAAAGAATTAAGGTGTATTTAACACTACTTTGTGGATAACTAAGTTCCTTCGCACTGCAGTGTTAACAAATGAATAGAGTAACACTAACAGATAAAATCAATCATTGGATTTGAAACACTTGGTGTAATTTGCTCTGCCTGGTGTTTTACTCCATCCCAATGATTTTTCTTTATCATCTGTTTATGCTGGGTATTACCACTCTTGGATGAAGAGGAGTTATATGTCCCCCACTAAAGCAGTATTGTAAACAGAAATTATGATATTCCTAACCAGCCTGAAAAGCACTTTCTGCTCAGTTTCACTGATGCAAAAAGGAATTTTGAATATATTCATTCTGCTGGGTGTGCAGCAAAAGCTCTGAATACAAATACAGTGTAAAATATCTAAAGGGAAAATTCCTCAGGAAGTAGAGCTATGGGAGGTGAAGGGCAGAAGCACGGTTTCAGGAGGTACTTTTCCTTCAGAATTACTGTGATTTTCTAAAAGTGGGTTTTATGGCAGACGCTCAGAAGATGGAAGCATACCTGAATTAAAACCTACTCTGTGAATCTGCCTGTGGTGCTGGGAATTAATTACATGACCTTTATGAAACTCTCCTAGTTTGCAGCAGCATATCAACCCATGCAGTAAAACTTAGACTTCTTTCAGCACAGCATTGGCACAGCAACTAGCTTGCATAAATGTTAAGACTGTAAGGCTATAGCCTTGATCAAATCTGATATCCAAAGTTGTAGAGGAGTGATTGGTTCCCCCTTAGCTTCAGACACATAATAAAGGTGCCTAATTTGGAGTCAAACTCACTTTGCAGTCAACAAAGATAGCATTACTTCCAGAAGTCAATTTTAGCCCATTTTTCTCTTTCCATTGATTACAGAGGGAGTGCAGTGGGGTCAGGCTACCCTCAAATTATAGGCCACAGTGAAGTGCTTGAAGTTAAGTGGGATAAATCTGGTTGTGATCAGTCAATCCAGCTGGGACCAGCCAGGATCAACTTGAGATGCCTCAGGAGTATAATGAAATTCAATTTTCTTGCACTTAGGATGAGGTAAAATAATAAACTGTCTTTGGGGATTGTTCAATAACATTCATGTTTATGGCAGAGATCTGTCCTTCTCAACTGGCTCTGTATTGAGACTGTGGTTGCCCGGTGGGACAAGAGAATACTCTCTTTAAGTCACTCCATGTGCAAGTATTAAGTAAGTGCCTCAGCCCTGGTAGGGGATATTTATTACCCTGTCTCTGCACCTCACTCCAATCTCTGGCTTCCTGTGCCTGTGCCAGCCTCTGACAGCACAATTGGCCACAGCGTGCAGGAAGACCTCCTCCTCCAGGACCACCTTGTTGGTCCTACCTCCTCTGTACCATTGCCCACACAGGGGTGGAGGCTCCAGGCTGTGGGTTTTGCCTGGCTCTCCCCAGGGACTGTGAGTTGTTGGAGTGCTGATGGTGGGCCCATGGGGCCCTGCTGGGTCACAGCAGCCAGCAGAACCTACTGTCAAAGTGTGGGAGCCTACTCCCCACCATGCCTGAGGTGCTGTGATTTTGCTGGCTTGTTCTACTGCCCAGGGTGATTGCCAGATTTGCCTATGCCTCAAATCAGTCCTAAATCATGATTAGTGAAGGGGTGGCATAAATGGTGAGATTTATTACATACTTCACCTTCTAGGAAAATTTCAGACTCAAGAAAACAGAGGAGCTACTGAACTAAAAAAGTTTGACTAAGTGATGCATCAGGCTTTCTAGGTACCTTATTGTGATCAATATTGCAGTGGCCAGAAAGAGAACAGTGACCTATCTACAAAAAATACACTGTGTTTTCTTTTCCTGCTTGGATTCTAGAGGTTTCTTCACTACAAATGGCATGTTGCTGTCTGTACTGAACAAGAGGGTTTATGGTTAGACAGAGCCAGTACTGACCATACTGAGTACTAAAAAACTTTTTTGGACATCAGATACCATCAGAGACACTACCACCCAAACACGAAACAGAAAGAAAGAAATTGATCAATGTATCAGAGGAAGAGTTCTTGAAAAGAGGCGGAGCACCTCGTAGCCACTAGAGACAAAAGCACTAAGTAACATTTCTTTGTAACTGATGGCAGCTGAGAATCAGCAGGCTCCTTCCAAAAGAGCCCAGGAGAAATCCTGCACAGTTGGTCATCTGTCAGTATACAGCCCTTGTCAGAGTCTCAGCACTGAAACTGAATAACCTTTTTCTGAAACTCTGGCTGATGAAAATGCTGATTACTTTATGTAAAGTGAAAGCAGTATCTCATCTCAACCTGTAAGACAATCAGGCAACAGGCTTGCAGAGAGATCTTCAATCACCCAAGGGTGACAAATCAAACTTCTCGGAGATTGCATATACTATGACAGATAGATGGAGCATTTTGTATGTTCCTGGGGGGACAACTTTCCTAAAAACTTGCAGTTATGGAAAAGCCTCAGAAGTCTGTCATCAATAAACCACTGGGCAATCACCACAATGGATCAAGATCTTGACAAAACATGATTTCAGACATCCTAGACAAGTTCTAACAGAAGGAAATGTCCAATAAATCTTCTTATTGGTAATTTCTGTTCCATAAGGGAAGGAAACTTCAGAAAATTTTAGAATTTAATTTTGCAAGGTAAACAGTAATGTTCTTGTACAAACTTTGGCCTAAGCTCTGTGGGAGAGAGGAGACTACATATTGCATAGCCTTGCCAATCATTCCTTATAGTGATAGAGGTCATCCAATCTGTACTATTTCCTTATTGTATTTAAAGTGACTAGTCACATAATGAAAGAGAAAGAACTTTTTTTTTTTTTTAAATCACAGGAGAGTCTGCTTTGCAAATATCAGCTCTACCTTAAAGTTGCCTTTCTCATTCCACATTAAAGAATCTCGTATGTTATATTCCAATTAAAAAATGGTATCTTGTTCTGAAAAGAGTGCCAACATGGCTGCAGTTACAGATAGCAATATGGTTTCTTTTTAGAATTAGGTCCCTGACCTAACTTGGAGTTTGTTTGGAGTTGGTTTGAGTGAAAGGTTTACTGAAAGTCAGACACCAGGCCTGTAATTCAGTAAGCTACAGAACTGGCCAATATTAGTCAGCAACGTGTAAGCCTAGCTAAAAAAGACATTGTAAAAAGGCTGCAACATTACACAGTCTGATTAGAATGCAATTAAGATGCTTTAGAAAAGAAGGATTAATTTCCAAGAACATTGCTACCATAGCTATCTTGCCTCTGGTGCATGAACTAGTATCTCTGCATTACGCTACATTACAGAACTGGAAAAGAAGAGTATTTATGGTGGTGCTCTTGTGGTCTCATCCTAACTTCTCTTACATTATAATACAACCTCATCTGGCTTCTTGAACTGGTCCATGCCTTTAGCTGGCAAAGAAGAATTCGCAGTAAGCCAATCTTGTGTAGGCATGCCAGCATCTTCAAAGCTGGTTTGGGTAGCCCCACATACTACTGCACTGCATAATACAGACTTCTCCCCCCCCTCCCTGTGCATGCAGCCATTATGACTGTTTATATCGGCAGAAATATAACGAAGTGCCTAGGTGACTGTGACCCTAGTCCAAAATAACCCACTTAAACATAGGGACAGGGAGACTGATCATATGCCCCAATTAAACACATTTTTCAGTGCTTCTGTAGGATCAAGTATGAACATGTCTTTGCACTTTTTGCTATATCCCAATGAGACTATCCACATGGAGAAGTACGTAACCTTTCAATGCAGAATTATACTAAAAGAGTCTTTTGAAACCATAAGCACTGCAAGTGTCTCTCTTAGATATCTATAATATTAGGAGAAAATAACCCCTTCAAAATTGCATTAACTGAGCAACCAAAAATCTACAGGATATTCGTAATAATATAACTGCTCAACAGTGCACAAATTCCTGACAGCTATTAAGATTGCAAGAAGTTAATATAAAGCCCAGAAGTGCAAGTCTGATAGGCTGTTTGATCATAATCTTGAAAAGATACAGCAAAAAAAGACAGATAGCTGTACATAACATGTTATGTAAGATTCTCTGTTTTTTCAGCTGTAACGTTTTCTGAGGCAAGAATGTTGGATAATAGTTTCACAAAATTTGATTCTTAAACATTTTTGAGTTAAAATGCATAACAATATCCAGAGATTACAAACATGCGCTTTCCTCCTTTAAAATCGAAACATGGCAAGTTTTTTTCTGAATTTAATTTCTAATGTATGCGTTTTTAAAAAAGACTATTTGGTGAAGAGGTGACTGTCAAAATAACAGTTGAAGGAAGAGAATAATAGCGTATTTTCTATCTATGAAGTAATTATTTTACATTTGCCCAAAGAATGCAGTCAACATTAACTTTTTGAAAGGCTTGAATGGGTCACTGCATTGAAGGAAAATAAATTTTGGAATTCCTTCTTCTACTGTCAGCTGTTTGTACATGTAATGACAGTGTTACGAACTGCCAGAATAGTAAATACACAGCATCACTGCCCACTCATATGGGATTTAAACCTGCCATGATAATGTTTTCATAATTAGAGAGGAATGTGTGGTGAGAAAGCTGAAACTGGTGACACTGAATGATCTGTCTATACGCAACTGTAATGTTATGACTCAGATTTTTCTTTCTTTTCTCTTTGTCTTGTTGACTTGTTGATTTGTTCATTTAGCTATACTTACACCTGGTGCCACTGGGACCCACTGACAAGCACAGAACTCCTGCTCAGGAGCTGGGCTTCCATATTAGATATGTCTCAAGCAGATGGATTAATAGCCCGATGAACCTGACAAACCTGAATATAGTAGCTGAGACAAAAATCAGCCAGTTTAATAAGATGTAAACACTTGTACATAACTATACAAGATGACAAATATCAATGTGTTAGATTTTAATGTATCAAAGAATTAAACTATGTTACTTTTTATGGCTTTGGTTTTCGGCTTTCAGGAAAAATATATCATGGTTGTAACCTCTGTGCATCTATCACCTAATTAAAATAGAACCAGAAGCAATGAACTTATTATCTACAAATTGGATTAGAAATTTTGTCCTTTAATCTCAATGTTCCAAATAACAAATGTGCCAGATGAAAGAGACCAAACCAGTAGTTACACTTATGTATCCTAGAAAATATTTCTACTTAGCTGAATTATTTGCTGAATTATACTTTCAGGATTCTTCGTATTATTTTAGTATGATTGGCTTGCTTTTTTACTAGTTACTGTTTAATCCCCTGGAAGATGTTTGCTTCAGTTCTGCACCATATTTCTCCTTCTGAAAAGCCAAGGCAAAAATATTGTAAGCATATTTTCTCAGATGTATGGCTTTCCTTTTGTCCTAAAATTTATCATAATCACAGAAATATTTTTTTTGCTCTTGTAGGTCACACATTATATTCTCAACATGTAAGCATCAAAAGTTTTCTGAGCTTTTAAGATCTCATTATATCAAGAACTCATTTAGTAAAAAACCTACTCAAAACCAAAACAAAACCTCAGATGAACATTCAGATGAACTCTCTATTAATCAATATTCTTACTTTGTATGCTGCAAATGTTTTAGGAACTGCATATGCCTTTTGAGGATCCATAGCTGCAAAACTGTTGTCCTTCCAATAAACAAACTGGAATATTTGGTGTTCAGACTGTATTCATGGATGAAACAAAATGTGTTGGTATGTGTTAGTAAGAAACGTATTGAGTTCCTTTTCATGCTGTTCCTTTAGTCTTCTTGACAAATAACTTTGTCTTCCATTGACATACTTGAAGTCTTGATAAAGAAATAACCACATTAAAAAGTTGAACACAAAATACATTATGATACCTTCTAAATCTTTAAGCAGACATCTGGGCTAATAATAAAAATAATAATAAAAAAATAATAAAATAATAATAACAACAACAACCCAACACAACCCTCCTTCTCAAACACTTTCAGGCAAAACAGTCCTCTGAACCTGTTCCTATGTGTTGTAGCAGAGTGAAGAATGTGAATTAGTATTTTATACAATCATTTGGGTGAGTCATAGAGGATTTTTTTTGTTGTTCTCTTCTCACTGTCTTCCTCCATATCCTCTGGACATATTGAAGAGATTATATTAATAAGCTATTTCAAAAAGTCAAATTTGCATGATAGTGGCTTGTTTTATGGTTGGTTAACTTATACTTTATAGTAATATCTGAATGCCATGTAAACGGAGATAGCAATATTTTGCTTTTCTGAGGGGTATGTGGCTTGCTCTCCAGAAGGGTTAGGATAAATACTCACTTTTATGGAATTAAATGCATTGCAGCTGCTTTTATTATACAGGATTATGATCCATGGAAGAAAAAAGAAAAAGGATCCAATATTTGGGATATATTGCAAATCATACTGAATAACATCCTTCTGTATTCACTGCTCAGTGCACTTGCGGTTCAGAGGTGCAGATGTTGCTTATGCATGCGGGTCACTCAATCTGATGACTGGGGTACTCTATGGTCAGACTTGTGCTCTGCACCTGTGTGATTCACCAGGCGAAAACTGGCAAGGGTGCCTCATGGTCCACATGCAGCTTCTCCCATCTCCCAGTCCATTACAAGAAACATCTAGTCTGACAGAAGGGAAAAGCTCAAAAAACCACAAAGGATATTTGTAAAGTTTGTTTCTTCCTTCAAAATAGAAGTGGATCTCAATATTTTAGGGACTTAATATGATGAGGTCATAACAAGACCCCCCTTGGTTGCTAGCTAAGTTAGGAAAAGAATCAAGATGAAAAGCGAAAAGAAAATCCAACTTTTACAAGAGTAATTAGCCACTGGAACAGACTATCAAGGGAAGGAAGGAATTGATTGTTGCTTGGAGTCTCTGTGAAAAAAAGACTGCTCTAAAAACTGTGTTTGCCAGTACCTGTAATTTTTACAATGTGTCTTGTGATGCTTGGTGTATTCTGTATTGAGTCATCTCCTGTGTTTATTTGAAATACTCAGATTTCATCTCACAAAGCAAGTTTTCCAGCCTTCTGGTCATGCCAAAGAATTTGTATGGTCCAAGTGAAGCCTAATGTCTCCATACTGAAAAGGCAAATCAAGATACCCAAATGTTTTTAAAAATCTCAGGGATTTTAAGACAATCTCATCATTTCTGCGCTTAATTTATGATTCTTGAATCTTTGGAGTTGTCAGTACTGTAAAAAAAAAGGTTTTCTGCAGTTCTCTACCATCTGAAGAGAACGTGAGCAAGCTAAGAAATGTGTAGTAGGCTGCAACAACTTCAGTTTCTCCATAAAATATTTCTCCTTAAAATCTCCTGGCTACAATATCTTAATTTTTTTTCCTGTTCTTAAAATTCTTCTATTTAAGACCCTTGTGTTACAAAGGAAAATTCAGTGTCTTCTTTTGCTAGAAACTAATTGAAGTCTGTAATTAACACACATAAATCGTACAACTTATTGCCAGTGCCATCATATGCTTGAAAAGTCTATTTGTCCGTATCTCTGCCTCACCATCAGACATTATCTGGTGTCTGTTACCCACCCTGCATCTAAAAGTTCAGTTGTCTTGATCTAGGGTATTTAAGACTGATGTTTTGTCACATTTTCCCTTTGAGCTTGTATTCAAACATGTATCTCGGCATCCTACTGATTGCCAGAGCCTGACACCTCTGCTGCCTGCTCTCTACTCTGCTTTTGAATCTCAAACGGGAATGTACTTTGTTACCATTTTGATAGAATTTCCTATGGACCTGCTAAACTTGTTAAGGTGAGAAATGCATTGTTTCTAGTCAGATTTTCTTTTAAAAAAAAAATTATCCTTAATTCAAAACAGGTTAAACAAATAGGCAATCATTTATTTACAACATCAGAAACAGACAACACAGTCACATATCTTCACAGAAGAAATAAGTGAAGAAATAAAAGAGAAACTATGTTTAGCTTACTTCACTAGGATCAGATCAGAAAGGTCTCCCTTTCCTTCTCTAAATGGGATTGTTTCTTCTCTTGTCAAGATCGTATTCGAGTTTCAGGATCTATCGTGTCCTGTCCTGTCCTGTCCTGTCCTGTCGCTTGCCGCCTCTTTACTGTGGTTGGGTATTCTAGCTTTTTTATTCAATTTCTTCAATCAAATCTTCCAGGGGTCCAGACCATGTATTTTTTCCCTCTGCAATGGCTTCTGTTTTATCATTCCAGGAGAGGCAGTCTGGCTTCCCACCAAATTTTAGAGAGGGAAAAAAGAGAGATTATTTCCTTTCCATAGTTACGTAAATATGTTTTCATCTACTGGGACTTATCCCCTGCTCTTAATTGATTAGTTAACAAACAGCAATTTGCTTCAATGAGGTCCACAACTGTCTCCTTCCCTTTGGTGACTATTTCTAATTCTTCAATAAGGAATGTGTTGTTTTTAGACCTTACTCCGTTATCAACTTTCACATTAAAATCATACATGAAAAACCAACAGTCTTAACTGTATACAGCTAATTACCAGCTTTTGATTGAGACTAGACATGAAGCCGTAGGAGTCCTCTGGAGTAAAAATGGATTTGGGAGTCTCTAATCCACTATTTCTTCCTTCTAGTTATGTAATACTATTGTATATAAGATGTATTTCCCCTTAGAGAATATATGTGTATGACATTCTCTTTCCCAATTAGGTAACTGGAAATGGAAGTACCCTGATCTGCAGTCCATTTCATTTTGCCAGAACATACAGATACATAACTCACATCTGTAAGCAGGTGTTGAGGCGAACTGGCTGAAAATATTCCATAACGTGTTTTTCTTTTAGCTGTTGCTTTTAGTTCATTTTAAAAGCAAATTTATTTTTTCAAATTATCTTTTTATGAGGGATTTGTGGCCTATATCAGTGGCAGAAGCTCTAAAATAAAATGTTATAATTTGCTAGAACCATTCTAAGGTATTCTTATGGAGAAGTCACATTTTATGCTTAGTAGAACTAAAAATGTCTGCAAAAAAGCTCTGTACTCCAGTATCAAGTAGGTAAAGAATCTCAGATTATAAAAAGATTTGGAATATCTGAAGCAAAGACCCTCAACTAGATCTCCTGTAAAGCCCTATTTTGCTCTTTTCTCTTGGTAGTCTCTCAAGAGTGTAAAGTACTTAGGAGAGTATTAGTAAGCTAATATGGAAAAAATTCTCTCACATAATACCTGGAGTTTTAGAAGTCAATTTCAGGGGAAGAAATACCTCTGAAAAGAAATACATAATCCCATAAATCTTTTCCTGTATCAACACTGAACACAGCACTTCAAACGTGAGGACTGTTCTGACTGATACCCAGGAGGGCTTATATCTTGCAAGATATAGGTATCTTCTGCTTTGTTCGCTACACTTTTGGACTCTAAGATCATAGCCAAAGGCAATAAACAGACCAGACAACTTAGATCCAAATTTAGTGCCTTTGTTCTCCGTTAGTCTTTCTGCTTGCAATTCAAATTAAAAGAACTATAAACCAAACATCTCTTCTTTCCTATACAGTTGTAATTACCATGGCATGACATATCTCAGACATACTAATTTATATTTGGAGTAGCTTTATTAGGTAAGGAAATGTAAATTCCATTTTACAAGTGGAGAACCAAGATACAAGGACATTCACACAGAAAAGTTGGGACTAAGTTGAACTAAGCTGGGACTAACCAGAAATTATGCCCATCGATACAAACATATCTACATGCACACACATAACTGAAATCTCAAACATTCTGTTTGGAAGCATAGGAAAGAAATAATTTCAGCAATCTAATTCTACCTATTGTGCTGGAAATATGGAAAAGCACAGAAATCAAGAAACTGTGCCTTTTGTTGTCTCTGGATGATGAGTCCCTGTTTCGTTGATTACTAGCTATTGATAGGGAGCTCCCTTGTCATCAAGGGCAGCCCTCCTGTATTTCAGGTAGGCCCTTCATATTATCCCTTTCATAATTGATTTAGTGCTGGTCCAGTGTGTGAAAATTGTCAGCAATAGTTGGGTTAAAAACCAGGAACTTGTTTTTGTTTTGATGAGAAGACAACTAAAGCAAACAGAGTACCAATGAGCTACAATTGAGTAAGTCAGTTTTGAGGTAGACAAAGCAGGCCCTAATTATACGTACTATATGTAAATTTAGATTCTGGCTCTACTGAAAAAGATACAGATTTTGTCACTGACTGTGCTGAAGCCAAGTTATTATTCATTGCTTCCAAGTGAACTCTTGGCCATTGTAAAAGATGGTTCAATGTAAGTTATTTTTAATGGGACTCTATCGAGGTATTTATTGCTTATTCAATTATTTCTTTGTCTATCACTTGGGCAACTATTCTGCATATTTTGTGTGTGTTTTGCCTTAGAAAAGACTTATTGAAATTCATACTACATTGTACTTTAATTCTGTTTAGACAAAATCTTTAGTGCAAGGGCAGTTTGCATTCTCAAAATGGAGCTTAAAGAAACTTAAAAACCATTGAGCTGAGACAAGGAACATTTTTGATGTCAGTAAATACCAAAGAAGGGTGTTTGTGTGTGTGTGTGTGTGCACGTGCATGCTTTTTACCAAAAATAGTCCTACTGGATGTGCATATGTTGACAAGTCCTGGGGAACTTCTTAGGCTAGTATGCATGCATGTGTGTGCGTCTTGTTCACATCTAACAAATGTTGTAGGGCACAGTGTAGGAGCACGGACAAGCTACGAACTCTTAACTGGAACTTTCCTCTATTTTCTGAACCTCTTGTGTCTGCAAAATTTCATGGAAAATGTCATATGAGGAAGCTGACTTGTGATATTTTGACACTTTCATCTCCAGAACTAGAAGAGCTGAAACATACCAAAGTAATTCAAAGCAAAGTTAGCCAAAGGTTTTGAACCTTAGGATCATAGTATAAGCTTGGTTTCGTTTTGGAGCAAATACTCTTAGTGGATCTTATTTTATTTTAACTTGTTTATTCACATTAGTTGTTAGTGGGTCATTCTGGGGATTGTTTAGTAATTCAAGTCTGGGAATTGAAATGCTGGAACTAGGCGCAGCGTAAACCAGCAGCTATGTCAGTGGCAGTACTGGAGGTCAGAATTTAATACACAGATGTATGTCCCTTGAATGGGCCAAACTCCAAAAGCTTTACACATTGATGGGCTGATTATCGAACACAGTAACTCATAATAGGTACTGTGTTCTGAAATAATTTGCCGTGTTGTACCGGCCTTATCACCCTGTTCCGAGGTGAGTTTAAACAAGATGATTTCTTGGAAGGCTAAATCTGTATTTTATGATAGTTTAAAAGGATAATTAAATTTAAATTATTCTTTTTATTCTTCTAAAATAGGAAAGAACTAACCTGGGTGAAAGTGCATGGATCACTGTGACTTTAGCTATTATAGAAAATCTATAACTATGGACATTGATATATCCTTTGTTACACAATACAATTACTTTGTGGTAGTTTTATTAAAGGTAAACTGTATTTTACTTGCTTCTTATTTAAAAAAAAGACTACAAAAGAGCATTCATTTAGAATCTAACTGATTTGTTGGAAGTCAGTGTCCTTCTTAAGCCCCTTTTGATTGATTCACTGAAAAAGGGTTTTTCAAATACGAGGTAAAGCACCAATGAAAAAATTGCCCACTTGGCCTGCATTAATAAAATACAGTATTCCAGTAGGCATAACTTTGGGCAAGGTCAGTGTGCTGTCAGGTCAGATGTCCTTGTTCTTACAAAGTAGTTTTTTACCAAAAATAGTCCTGCTGGACGTGCATGTGTTGACAAGTCCTGGGGAACTTCTTAGGCTAGCATCCTGGTGACCATCCTGGCAGGACTCCAGTGCTATTCTGAGGTACAATTTAGCTATGAACATGTAATTCTCTCTCCTCCATCGCCTGTGGTACTCAGGCACTTGGATTGAGGAGGGGCAATAGCAATACTCTTCCGATACAGAGAACTGCATGACTAGGGGCAAGCGCCAGCAAACAGAGTGATGCTCATTGGAGTTCAATTGATATTGTGCTGCAAAATAATTGAAACTGTGAGCAGAGATATCAAAAATTAAACATTTTTACCAGAAGTCCCATCTCCTGCAATGGTAACAGGATGTTTTACATGGACTTCAAGAACCTGTGAATCTACCTCTTGTTCTGCTTCTGAATTATAGGACTTCTTTTTAAAAGGAATTTTCATACAAAGTAGGGAATCATTTCCCTTCAAAACCACACAAATGAAAATATAATTGAACTGAATTATCTGAAGACACTTTGTCTGTATAAATTTAAGTTAATTAAAGCAAAATAAAATCAATTGTTAACATTAAATCCAGGAATCAAAATATGTAAAGGTGAATTTTCCTGGCTATGCATTTTCAAATTTCCCGTTTTATTTAATTGCTATGAATAGAAATATACAGGTAGTTTGGTACAGGCTGGGGACCTTGTTGCACAACAGTATAACTGGGCCAGAAAGTTAATGGTTTCCCCAGCCTTGCAGTTCCTCTCCACACATCTGCACAGACAAAATGCACACATAGATTTGCTCTTCAGGTGACTTTCCTTAGCCATAGGAAGATTTTGCACATGTAGGATTCATAAATGGGTGTGTTGGATACATCATGGGTACAAAGGTTTTAAAGTATAGTTCCAGGTTCCCCATGACATAATTTCTAGTTACTGGAGACAAATCTTTTTAAAAATTGGTTCTTGACTTTCCAGAAGTTATTTATGAAACACATTTTACTCACAAGGCTCTGGTCATTTGTCACTATTACTTCTGTAGGTGGGTACCTATACCTATAAAGTGCATGAGAAGGGAAAAGTTAAGAAATTACTCTTAAGTGACATGATAAAGGTTAATGAGGTGTGTCCACCTAGGTCAAAAGGACCATGAGAGGTATATAAACAGAAAACAGTTTAAACAACCGGACCCATTAGTAAGAACGAGTAAAATGTTCAGAGGAAGGTCTGGAGCAACCTAAACTTGTTGGCGCCTGAAATCCACTCTGTTCGTCCTTAGTTATCACAAAATGTGACATGAGTCGTCATGACCTAATTTTAACAGACACTTAACATTTTGTGGCATTTTTTTTATCTTTAGTGATGATAGTGATGATACCAATGGGACAAATACGGTGGCAGCAGCTGCAAGCAGAGGTAGCTGCAAGTCATCTACAATTTCAATTGAGAAAGTAGCCTTAAACAGATTATTTATTTGATAAACCCCAACCCTTTTTACTGCTTGGGTATTGTGTCTGAGACAGTTTGGCGTTTCCTCAATTTTTTTCGTTGCTGCTTTTTTTTTTTAATCATCGTTATTGTATTTCTTGTAGAGTTTGTTCAGTTTGTGTTTCTTAGTATCAGGCACTTCTAAATGTATTTCTTTACACCTAATGAGTTTAGTTCTTCCAAAAATACTCCCAGTAACTCCAACATTCCTTATTCCATTGTTGCTAGTTTCACATTTAAAAATTAATATTTTTCCTGCTTATAGTATTCAGCCCTCTTTTATGTTTGTTATGTAAACATAACTTAAAAGTTTCTAAAGAATTATTCCACTAAGGGACATGGACTTTTTTGTTTCTTTCACCTTCTTTTCTTCAAAAAAAGCATGATTTCTGGAAAGGCATTCTGGAAACTGTTAGTAAAAATTAAAATAATAATTCCAGATTAATTTAAGCCTTTCATACTTAAATTCACTTGTACTTCAGTTTTCATCAAAATTGCTCCTGGACTGGTTTATTTTTTCCTTTTTCTTTTTTTCCTCCTGAAAATGCCACCCTCATAGAATCATTTCCAATATTGTTATTTGTTATTAGAAGATGCTGGAATACAGTCTTGAAATCTTTTGCTCAGATAATTTTTAAATAACTGCTTTTATTTCCTGTTCAATTCTGCCTTCCTTGTAGAAACTAACAGTAGCAATTAGGAATAAAGTTATACATATAAAAAAAAATATTAAAGTGTTTGTGTCTTGCCCAGACTTGATCTCCTCCAGAATTTTGTCAGTTTTCGTGAGATTTATCTTGTTGACTTTAAATTATTCCACCTACTCAGGGCACCCATCCCTGAATAAACTTCCCTTTGGCTGCTGAGGGATCTTAGCCTTTGCATGACTAAGATTAGCTGAGATTCATCCCTTTTCCCTTCTCCCTTCCTTTCTTGTTTCATCTCTTTGTGTCTTATAACAAAGTTTGGGTGGCATGATACCTCTGATGCACATTTGGGAGAGGTTCATTGTTAGAAATTCACAGTTGAGCCGTATATTTCCCTTCCCCTGACTTTCATGCCTCATTTGTGTGGACTGCCTCCTTTATTTCTTGGGGTTTTTTTGTTGTCATCTAGTGCTGATGAGCCCCTTTCAGCATTACTGCTGCTAATAAATCCAAGAAGCACTCCAACTCTTCTTTTCTCCCTGGATATACTGTGCTAAGCTAACATTTTGTGAACTCTTGGGATCCACTTGAAACTATTCTTATTTAAGATCATTTTAATTCGTTTTCAGATTTAAGATTTCACAGGCTTCTAATACTTCATAATGAGAATTGGTTCTGGGCAGGAACCTCTAAACAATCAAGAGGCTTTTCTGTAATCTGTTCTCCTAACCCGATGCCTGGATTTACCCAGATATTAAAATTATCTGGTTTGGATAAAGTTTATCTGGTTGGAATTTGAGGAAGAAGTCATTGTTCTGAGCACCTCACACCTGAAAATCCAGCTGCCTCTACTCTGGATATGCTGCTGGATATCTGGAAAGCTCAGGTGCATAAGCTGAACTCTTCCACTCATACACAAAATGTCTGGTGTTTCTGAGAAGCCTTGGGACTCCTGTGCATGGGCCGTACTCTGAATCCCATGTCTCCAGAAGGCTGCAGCTACACCATGCAGAGCATCTGCAAAATCCTGATAAACCTACCCTCCTGTAGGCTTGGGCAGGAGAAGAATCCCAGGGAAAAACTGCCCCAGGGAAAGGCTTCAGCTGGCAGCTGAACAGGCTCCTGCCTCAGGCGCTGTTTGTGACTGAACATGCGTGACTTGAAAGCTTGTTCATTTCTTCCAAAAATATGACCAGCTTGTGTAAACTTTTTCTCTTGGACCACGACAAGTGCAGTGACGCTACCACTAGCATCGTATTGCATTTTCAAAACTTTATTTGTGTTTCTCTCACCCCAAAACAGTTTATCCTGTTCTTAGGCGTCTTCCTACAGCTTTGCTCAAGCTTTAGCTTCTGTGCCTTTCTTTTCTTTCCTTATGATCTGTTTTCCCTAATGCTTTTTTTTCCCAGGCTTATATTTATTTTTTACTTGATTTATCCTGAGACATATCTAATGTAACATGAAATAATAAGACATATTAAAGCTGAGTATTCTAATATGTACTTAACAATTTTTTTTTTTTAAATTGTGGTATCTTCATGCATTTTGGAGAGTGTTG
This sequence comes from Steatornis caripensis, assembly GCA_013398225.1. NCBI lineage: Eukaryota > Metazoa > Chordata > Aves > Caprimulgiformes > Steatornithidae > Steatornis > Steatornis caripensis. The sequence continues at coordinate 155,193 of VZSC01001173.1, forward strand.
CTAGTATGTTGTATTCTCCTATATGGGTCTGATCTTCCTGTAGAGGTTGGAGCCTCTTTTGGGCAACAGTTGTTTCTCCTGGGCAGTGCATAGCCCAAAGGGTCTGGCATTTCTGAGAACTCTTGAAAAGCAAATTGCTAAGACTATTACTAACAAAGGACCAGGTTGGGGCTTCAAGAGTCTGTTTCTTATGGAAGAGAAGTAGATGCATTTCTGTGAGAATCCTGGGCAATGCTGTCTTCTGCAAACTAGAAGCTGGAAGCCAGTATTGGGGTAGTGATCATATGTTACCTGATCATGCGCATTTCCTTGTCTGATTCATGACACAGTTCTGTAGACAGACTTTGGATCTGACATGGTATGTTGGTCCTTTAGGCCATTGAGCTTGAAGCACTGGCAACCTTTCAATGTTCTTGTGGTCCCTTTCTTGAATATGGGTGCTACTGGCTGCAGTCTCCAGAAAAGCTCATGTAAAGCCCCCAGTTAATCCTTGCATCTCAGTGATAAAGGAATGTTGTACCAATATTGCCTCAGTCTGGTAAAGCAGCTTAGCTCAAATCCAAATAATAATATTTTACTTTGTTCCCCTGTAGCAGCTAATTCTGTAATTCTATGCAAATGGCAATTGAGTCTTTGAGCAGCTCCACTAAAAGCTGACACTTTATAGCACACTATATATTTGCTGTCCTTTTTTTGCTTTTCTCAGTATTTATTCTTTTGATGTGTTCCTGAACACCTCGTTAGGTTATTTTAAATACAGCTTTTTAAAATTCTCATATAATACTTCTGGTTAGCATTCAGCACTTTCATGGAGAATTGTGAATTACATAGTATGTGAGCCAATAAAGATTTCATTCCAAACCTTAAAAAGAGCATCTTTTAGACGCACTAGGGGATAAGACTATAAAATCCAGAATAAAAACAAAACAGTGTTTCACTGAGAATTGCTTATCACCAACCGGAAGATTTTGCTGACTAACCCGTGGGGATAATGGCTGACAAATTTTTCTTGAAATCTGTCAGTGCTGCCATTTTCTGCATGGCTGCAGAGTAAATCATAGACAATAAGCAGGAGCCACTTGTTCAGTAAACCACCACAACACTTTTCGAGCACTGTAGTAAATGGACAAGAGACAAGTTTGTGGCATGTCACTTTACATGCAGTGTTTGGACAACGTTCAATTAGATTTCACAGCATGCAGTTACACAGAAGCTTTACTGCTCCGTTGGTAGTGTGGTACCAAACAGAGAAGGTGGTTATTTTAATCTCTAGGCAATAAAAGCAAAATACTACTATTACAGATTTTTCTCCTCATTTCTTTTAGAGTTCAACCGCATTATGATTTCATGTCAGTTTTGAGATAATGTGTGTCAACACTGTCAGAAAAGTACACACTACCTGCAAGGCAGACCTGTTGGTTGGGTGGGTGTGTGGCATTATAGATGTTGTGATGGTCCGTGCCTGGCCTCAGCTGCTTCTGAATCTGTCACGTTTGACATTTTATTTATTTTATCATTTTTATATTTATTTATTTCCAGAAATAGTTTAAAAAGCATAATCCTTGTGTGGACTGTGCAAACTGGAAGGTCATTTTAGCTCGTAGAGTATATTTTATTTTTTTCAGTAACAGGATCTGATGACATAGTTCAGAGGTTTAAGTTTGTGAGAGAGATGCAAAATGGTTGTGGTGTTTCTTAAAAGACCAGATCCCAGGTTTGCTGAATAGACCGTGGCCTCATCCTGGCAGCTTTGTCACTGTGCAAGCGGCAGCCTTTGTGAAACAGCTGTAGGGAAAATAATGACTTGTGATCGGAGCAGGAATGTGAGCTGCTTCTCTAGAAATAAGGGGAAAGACACTACCCTTGATTAAGCAGAGAGGCAGAAAGAGCAGTGGAGCAGAGATGAGAGTCCATCAGAGGCTCGTGTAGGGAAGGAGGGATGCCCATGGATGACCTGGAGCTATGCTCTACTAATTCAATAAATACTCTGCAGGGTAACACACATGACTGGAGAAACCCACAGAAGTCTGTCCAGGTTTTCTGCAGACTATGCCCCTCTCTTTTTGAGCATGGCCTCATTTTGTGCTTTTGCTGATTATTCAGGAAGCTTTTCACATATGAACATAACTGTTATGCCATTCCTTATCCCTGTATGAGTCCTTGCAAGATGTTTGGTAGCAAGGAACCCATTATTTTAAACAAGTTTCAGAAAATCTGGAAAATTCTACCTACACTTTTTCTAGGGAAGGCACATTAAGCGAGATCTTAAGCCAGAATATGTTTATTGTTTTCATGGCTTTTCAAGGGTGAGAGAGTCCAAAAAGCATTGGACTGCCTTTGTGGACCATAATTGAATGCAACTCTAACTCCAGTATCTCTACTTTCTTCAGTTTGTGGGCTCGTTCCTGCTATTCAAGGTTGCGCACGTGCTATGGAGAAGGCAGTGTGGCCATGGCCTCTCCCCCCTCCTCAATGCAGTTGCCTGACCATGGAGTGAGGCACGTACAGGACTGTCCAGACTGTGAGACCCATCCCATCTGGGTACTTACCCTCTCCTGCTATGCTCCTTGTGCCAGGTCTGCCAGTGGGAAAAAGCCCAGACTTACCAGCACAGAGGACACCCTGGTGGGCTCCACCAAATTCCCTGATCTACAAGCTCAGAAGGTCAGCACTGACCTTGGATTGTCTTAATTGGATTGCTAATGGACTCGAAGTCTCAAGAGCTGGTATTTTTCTTCCCTGAATGGAAAGAGTGTGTAGAATTTAATAAGAGCTTAATTGCAGAGTTCTATAAAAATGAAACATGATCCTGTACACATTATCCTGTGAAGGTATACATAAAAAGCTACTTGCATGCTGAAGTGTTTACAAGAAAGAAGCCTCGAACACAGCAGACTTTAATTTCTCTCCTTGAAATGCCAGAAGCTTGGTACTGGTGTAGTAAGTCTTGGTTAGGAAAAAAATATTGTAAGAATTACTGAAAAGCTTTTCATTTTCATGAATGTATTAATACTTTATTGTAAAGGATTGTTAAATAGAGTAGGTTGCTTTAAAAGAATATCTGTAATAAAAATAATAAGAAAAAATCTGTTGTCAGAGACATTACAGTTGACATGTATGTAATTATTCTCACTCCCTCTCTCTTTTTAATACTAGATGCTTTAGAGACGTGAATTGGTATCTCTAGTACACTGGAATCACCTGGTTGTGACAGAAGCCAATTGCACACTTGCACGGTTTGAAATCAGGACTAGGTTTTCTTCTAGTAAAAAAGACAATAAGGTGTCACTAAACCAGCTATGAAAAATACTGACTAATTTGAACTTGTTTAGAAATGACTGTAGTAGTGTTTATGAACAATGCATTTTTATATGTATTTTATTCTGTCACAGTATATACATGCAGCAAGCTGCCAGTATGCTTGCTTTATTTTTAACTCAATGGTGCTTAGACTAAACAGTTCAGGTGCTGCTCAGTTTCCAGAATGCTAGAAGGTGTTCAGCAGTTTACTCTGATGTGGAGGGGAAAACAAATATTTTTTCACTTGCGAACAGTGCGAGACTCATCCAGCTGATCAGCACCTGTAGTCCTTGGATAAAATCAGTAAGAAACAACACTTCCAAATGGGACTCTGGCCCTGCTGCACGCTCTGCCTTTCACTGCTGAGGAGTTCCCCTCTGTCTGAGATAAACCAAGGTGCTTTTCTCCTTTTCTCCCATGGAACTGTTTACTTATTTTCTGACCTGAGGAATAAGGGCTTGTTTTTGTGGTTTGCAGAGTCCTTTTTCTTCTTTACAGAGACACTTCTTTTGCTTTCACTAGAACATTTTCCTGACTAAGAAGTCAATGTCAACTTTGAATGCTCCCTGATGCACTTGTATAGTGAATTTTTATACCTAGGAATTTTAAAGAACATAAAAATGCTAAATGCAATGATGCCAGTTCTTGTATAAATGCATGCTTGTCTGTACAGAAACAGAATGTTGCACTCTACTTTTTATATTAGTTCTTAATTCTTCGGATTTCATTAACAATCAAGATGTGATGGCCTTGATTATATTAGTGTCAAAGCAGAGTTACTCCAAGGGAGTTCCTTTAACACAATTACTCCAGACTTAAACATTATAATAGAGTTCAGGTTTTCTATTCCATTCACAGGTGAAAACGATAAGAAATCAATACGACTTTTTAAGGGAAAATCTCTTACAGAGAAAGACATTCTTACCTGTTATTTATACTTTTGTTGTCTTTCGACATTAAAGTGTGACAGAAATAATGAAAAAGAGTGAGGAATACTTACATTTTAACTTTTGACTGAAATAATAGTTACCAGAAGTCGGTATATTTTTCAGCTTGAGCTGTCAGCCTTATATATAAGCCAGATATGTCAGCCAGATATATCTAAGGAGCCATGGAATCACATAGTTTCTGTAACTACACTTCATAATTCTGGTATGCTGTTAGCTAAATCTCATAACACTATAGAAAAAAAATAGAAAACCTACTTTTAAAAATCCCGTTCTCATCTTGCTCTAAACAGAATAGATTATTTGAAAATAGGGGCGTTAGTTACATTAACTTAAGTTTTATTGTAATTAAGATCTTTACACAAAAGCACTTGCCAAGGCATCACCACAAAAAGATAAAAGTTTAAACAGAGCTCTGTAGTACCTTTTTTACCTCCTAACAAAGCGGATAAACTGTACTGGTGCTTTAAAAGCAGAGTTCCGGCTGACAGGCTGCAGCTGATCTGGCATTCAGGTTTGGGACAAACATGCACTGCTGAAGCGAATCCCCCGGTTGCCCCCACTTAATGTACTTTGGTTTGGTTTCCAGGGAGGTTTGTGTGAGCGTTAGGAACAGCCTTTCTGGAGAGGCTACACTGGAAGTCGCCACCCCGTTGTGCGCAAAATGCGCTCTGAAGCTCAGCGAGGATACAAGAGTCTGACCTGACAGCTGGTCTTGTGGACACCTTCACTCTATGTGTGCACTGGCCTGCTCAGCCTGAGGGACTGGGTTATGTCTCTTGTAAAGCAACACTTCTGGGACACAACCCAGCGAAGATGTAGGGTCCTCAGCACCACTTACTTCCACATACTGCTTCTCCTATATTGTTGCATACTACTTGCTAATAGAGACATAGCTTTAAATTTACAGTAGTAGGTTGCTGGTACATTTTTAAAGCATCTAAATGAAGCCCAAAGTTGAAACTTCAGCCTTGTTGATTTTCAGTGGGATCCAGATGCTCTTCGTAAATTTCTTTACCTTCCTCCCCAAACAATTAAAAAAATTACATACCTGGATTAAGACTCTGAATAGTGAAACTGGTGCAGAGGCAAGGAATATGTAAAGAGATTTCTATTGGCATTAACATGCAGCCACCATAAAATGAATCTCAGTAGCTGCTTAGTGGTGCAAAGCAACTTGCTCAGCAATAAGCACCATGAAGGGAAAGGAGAATCTAAAAAACTGTTTCGGTTGAATGGGAATTTAGCCAGGACATAGGAATTAATGCTGAAGTTAATAATCCTAATCTTAGGAGGAATGCCACAGAAATTTTAATCAGCATCAAGAGTCAAGAGCATTCTGGGTTTCTGTCTCACCTGGGAGAGATACCAGTGCTGCAACAATAACCCACTGATCTTGAGGGGATCCAACTGAGAGACTCTGTTGACCTTGCCTAAATCTAGCTCACTTTATCCGTAAAAGTTCAGAGCACACCAGGCCAGGTGGTTCGGGGAAACAGATGGATGTATTTACATGTACATTGTGTGTATTCTTCCAGACAAGATGCAAAGCTACAGAATGTGTTACGCATTTCAGATATATTCAGGGAAGAACAAAAACCAGATGGATAGCAACCTGAACTTACTGGTGAAAAAAGCAAAACCCCTTTTGACTTAAATGAAATCAGGATTTAAATGAACTTCTTAGTGATTTCCGCCCTTATTTAGGAAACACTCATTTGCCCAATCTTAAACACACTGGCTTTTTAAACAAAGCTCCCTTTGACGTCTTTGGCATCATGATTTGGCCATACAGCTTTGCTAATTCAGGTGATTCCCATTTTAGCTCACTGAGTTATTCCTTTGAACCTCACCTGTCTGTCTCTATTAGACATAATTGGCAAGTGTACAATAAACAGGATGCATAAAAGCTGATACTTGAATTCAGGAGTCCGTAATTAGATTAAGCTACATCCTACTCTGAAAAAAAATTGATTATGTGGCAGCCTGCAATTTTCCTGAAGTTTCTGTGTGGGCTGTACTACTTACCTTCAGTACATAAGATGCAGTAGCATCTGAGCATATAATGCCTGCCACCTGTAGCTGATTGGAAAGTGTTTTCCTTTTTCTTTTCTCCCTTCCCATTCTCTTTCTTACCTTTTCTCTTTTTATTTGCCTGTGTTTTTTCATTCACTCTTTCTTTCTCTCTTCTCTTTCTCTTTCGTCTTAAAGGCGTGTTGTTATAATGGTGGATTGACAAGAAGCAGACATTTTCATACTGTAGTTATCATCAAAAGTAAACCATTTTGACTACATTGTCATGCTATTCTAATGTGTTAAAGTATACCTCTTATATAAGCAAAATGCAAAAAAAGCTAGACTGTCTACATTTTTTAATCTAATATTTATTATTGAAACTCTGAAGAAACATTGTTGAAGCCACAGTGTTAAGCAGTGAATATTTATACCTAGAATAAAGAATGAGTCTATTTCTCATTTTGATCCTGCTGCTTGACCATAGATTGTAGAATTTAGAAGCAGAGGCTAAAATGAAGAGACGGAGTTAAATAGGCGGAGAAAAAGGAGAGGAGAAAGAGATCAAGCCTTTGTGTCCATAACACCACCAGTCTGTGAATCTGCACTATTTTCATTATTCCTGCTAAATTTTTAGTCCTATCTGGCAAATACATAACACTTAATCCTCTTTTTTAGGTTCTTACATCAACATTCCCTTTACATTTTGCTGATCCTTCCTGAATAGTGTTTCTCAGCTTCGGGTTTTCTTATCCATTTCCAGAGTTAATCCATGTCACGGGGTTCTGATCACCTCCCCTCTCAATTGCCGAAGCCGCCTCTTCGCTTGACAAAAGCAATCTTGCCCCAGTACTACAGCGCAGATCTCTCTTCGGGTCTGTCACATTGACCATGCAACCCCTGTCTTTGATTCCCTCCACATGCTTTCCCTTCTGTATATCAAATGTGAGCTGTTTGTCTTCAGTTCCAAGGATTTTTATGGCCTGTTCCCACTGTCATCTCTCATTGTGACAAACTGAACTGCCACATAGGTGGAAAAACCGTCAAGCAGCTGTCTCCAATTAACCACCTATCTTTTCAAGAACTTGTGGGAGCAAGGACAGATCTAGGCACTGTATAATCAGACCCAGCTCATTCTGAGAAGGCCTCCTATGGTGAAGAAGTGTAGATGTTGAAGGTATATCAAAGGGAAAACAGCTCAGGGAAAGGAGGAAGGATGAAAGGCAGCATATGAGTGAAGAAAAAAAAAGAAGGAACTGGAAATGTAAGTAATTGGGGACCGAACAGTCCCGTAACTGAGTGCAATGCAACGCAGTGATGAAACACAGATGAATGTGCTTGAGAACTGTTTGCCACAGCTCTCCTCCCACCACATGGCTGAGTCTGTGTTTGAACGGACTTGACCTGAGTGTGATGCTTCCGGCGAGAGCACTGCCTGTGCCTGATTGTCAGTCTGTCTGAAAACCTACTGCATGTGTGTGGGTTACACATACACATTACAATTACACGCCTTATATAGTGGACGGGTACATCCATGGGTCCCAAAGTATGAACAAATCCTTGCCCAGGGATCTCAAAATCTGAGAACCTGGTCTGAGCACACACTATTATCTTCCAGAGTAACTAACTTGTGCAGGATGAAGTGGGCTCCTGACTGGGCTCAGCAGTACCTGCCTTTAAATATCTGAAAATTTCCTTTTCTCCTGACTTGACAGCCTCTGTAAAGAAGTTGCAAGTGTGCTTACAGACAAACCTTGATTGGGCTGTTTGTCCTTATGAAGGCAACAAAAGCTTAGTTTAGTCAAAGTATGTTAGCAAGTGCCTCTTTTAGTAGAATATAAAAGTCATTTGGGATTTATGGCTTAACATCTTGCCCTTTCACTCTTTGCAGGGATTCTCAAGGATACCTGTAATCAAAGATCTCTCTCTGTAAGTCCTTGTAATAAATCTTTCATCCCACTTGCTAGATGTTTCATTCTCTTGCACCTTGTGTTCCGTATTTAATTATCTTTTGTTGTTAAAGGACATGAATAAAGAAAAAAACAGAAAGCTGGACTCACTGCATCCTTCCATTGTGAAAGGCTATTCATACCAGGTTGGCTAAAGCCATTCAACTTCTGCCATTTCTTTTATGTTTTCAGTATAGGGTGACAATAGCAATTTTGCTTTTGGACAAGGGGAAGGAAGAATATTTGCATGAAGGCTCCTTTTCTGGGCTGGACTCAAAAGTTTAGCAAATTAATCTGCATTGCTTACTACAACGGTGATTTTTTCCATTGAACTTGGCACTTGTACATTCTTTGGCTACCCACCTTGAAGCATTCAGACACTGGCAGACTGCTAGGTCCCTCAGTTCCTCTGCTATACTCCCAAACCTGAAATAAACTTTTATGATACTGATTTTAGGAGCTGGAGGGATATCCTTTACTTTTCTCTTTTATGTGCAGGATGGAGATTAGGACCATATAGACCTTCCTTCCTTCTTTCCTTCCTTGCCCATGAAAATGCCTGAAAATCTGGATAGGTGATTTTATCCAGATCTCTGATTGTGTGTTTTTAACCTTATACAGTTGTCCTAAAGTCTCTGTTCAGTTGAGGCTGCCATAGAGCACGTGGGCTTTTTTGTGAAGACCCAGCTGCTCAGGCTCCTTTGATTACCCTTCTGAGAGACGGTTTCCACAGTCCCTGCCCACTGTTACACACACATGTGTGGTTGCATCAAACTAACTTTGATATATATGATTTTTCAGGACTGAGTCAAGTAGGGAAGTTCAGAGAAACACAAGTTTTCCAAAACAATTTTCTTCAACTAGTATTTAAAATGTTCTTAGAAATGCTGTCTTTATTACTATTGAAAGACTTTAACCTTCAGTTTCATTTTGAAAATGTCATGTGTATTACATGTAGAAAACCAACAATAACCAGTACTATAGAAGTCAAAGTGGCTTAATTTTAAAACATTTCATTAATTACCAGAACTCTCTTGCTATGAAAAGAAATGTCATGTTTTAAAAAAAATAAGACTGTTCATTTATCACTATCCCTAATATGCTATCAAGGATGCCTCTTTAACCTTAATTGTTGTTCACTGAAGCGTTCAATTTCCTGTTCTCTGTTCTTGCGGTGCTTCTGTCTTTGCTCAAAAACTGAGTTCAACACTGAAATTGCCTGAAATGCAATTGTAAAACAGATGATTATAAAGTTTTCACATGTGGATGGAAAGTCAATATATTTTGATAGAGAACAGTGTGCTCTGTTTTTGATTTTTCCAAACGGAATTTTTCAGTGACTTTATCAAACATTGACAAACTGCTTTATTTATTATTTATGTTATGGCTTTAATGAATGAACCATAGATCATACTTAATCATGATGTCAAAAAATGACAAGAACTGAAAAACTCATATGTGCTGAATTATTTGACCTTTTGTAATTAGATAAGGACGCAAGCGCAGGTGCCTTCCTGTAGTTAGCAATAATATTCCTGAGAAAGTAGCTACATTGCAAGTTACAATGTGTTTCTACTCAAAAACAGTTCAAGAAAAGTGGAAACACAACTACACAGCACAACTCTTATTCAAAGTATAGTTTGGTGTTTATAATCACTAGCACACTAAACGATGGGCCATGTGTTTGATGCCGGTACAGACAATATAATTGGCCTCTGTAGGGTTTAGCTAACAGGAGAGAGAAAGGCTAAATGCACAGCTTAACACATTGTCTGTCAGGTCAGAATACTGATGATTGTGTTTGCTAGGATCAAAGTGAAAGCCATCAGAAAATGAAAGAGCAGAAATGTCACTGACCACTTAAAAAAGAGCCGCTATCAGTAATTAGCAGGGGTATTTCCTTTTGCCCTTGCTTAGCTCAGTTTTCTTATTCTTTTCTGCAACCATCAAGAAGCTGTGAACTTCGCATCAGCCTCAAGTGATCTTTCTTTTGGGTGAGCTTACTTGATAATTCATGCATTATGCCCTAGTTACCACAACACAGCATTGCTTCTGGTGAGCAAAATGTCTATTTTTTACATTGGATTTTAAAGCAAAAATAGTATTTTGGATATCCGACTGTATTTTGATTTACAGTTCTGCCACTCTCTCTGATTCCACCTTTTCTCTCTGGATTCATCAGATTTCAGGCTTGAGCTGTTGGCTGTTTTGGAAAGGAACCTTGCATCTTGGAGTGCCCTTTTGCAGAAGTTCCCTATATATCAGCATTTGGGGAAGAACAGATCTTCACCCACCTCATCTGCCCTCTTCGGGATTTTATAGATCTTTCCCTTGTCTCCCCTCAGGCATCTACCCTCCAACTCCAACCTATTTAGCCTTTCCGCACAAAACAGCTGGTCCAACTCCTCAATCATTTCGGTCGTACTTCTCTGTGCCCTTTTAAACAGCAGTCTGTCCTCTCAGAGATGTCGAGATTGAAACTGCCCACAGTACAGTTAACAAGTAATTTAATCCTCAGTTCTTAACTATTGATTTAATCTTCCGTATAGAATCCTAGTGGTTTAAAGTATGGATTTTCTTGAGTGTGACTGGTATAATATCTTATGTTAATGACTAGGTTACTTAAATCTGCAATTTGAAAATAGCAATATTTTAAAAGCTGCATTATTATTTGACCAGCAAGGTGCCCCGGAAGATGAGCACAGTGAAACTCAACACTGCTACACCTAGCCCTTGCCTGGGAGCCCGAGCCCTAGGCTGCAAATCTGACACAGGTGCTTATGGACCTCTGTAGTAGCAAGCAAGATGTGGATGCCTCAAAACAGGATTTACAATAGGCAGCATACTGACACTTCACCAGCATCAGGTACAAGTCAAGAAAGGTGCAATTTCATCTGGATTTACGGCAGTATCTTGAAACAACGACTGGCATTTTGGAATTTCCTGCCTATATTCCCAGATTTTCCCAGGGTCCATTCTCCCTAAAAATGCTGCTGGTAGACGAGACAATGATTTTCACCTCCTTTTTGACCTACGAACCTGTAGCCCAAAGACAAGAGTCAACAAATGGGAGAGAAGCAGCCCTGGTGTTCCAGTCTCTGCGTTCTGGTCTCACTGGTGGAACACAAGCAAAACAGCGGAGGCATGCAAAAACAGTGCACCAAGTATTGAGCCTGTCCCTGCCACTGCTGCTCACAAGGCTTCCATATGAACACTACTAGACCTAAAGTAGTGCAAAATAAAGGATTTTATTTCTCCTGTTCGCTTGGTAATAAAAGAAATAAGTAGCATGCCTAACATTCCCCTGCTCCTCTTGGGTTTGCAGAGACTTTAATCATTCACAAACTCTCCCAGAACACTTTGTCCCCCCTCCTCTCTCTTAAACACCTTGAGTCTTGTCACAAGCAGTACAGAAAATGGGTCATAGATTAGATTAAATGTTTCCATCTGGAGAGAGAGTAGCTGCAAATTAGTGGGCTCAGAGTAGTTAAATGCACATGAAAATCAACTCTTCCCCAAACACAGCACTGCTAATGACATGACATTCAGTTATGTGCTCACAGACAGACTCTAACCAGTGTCAGTGGCGAAGGCAGGCCTTTGGCTTTGCTGAAAAGTGCGAGGTACCTGCTTGTAGGAGGTATCAGTTACCAAAGGGGAGCAGTCCTTTTTGACATGTGTATAATTGCTGTTATTGATTTCAAAGCATTGGGGTGTTAAGAAGCTGACATTTTATATTGGACTTACGTGTGACATATGACTCACTGTGTGTTTACATAACCTGCATGGTTTAAAAAATGATACTTAAGTCTTAGACTCATAATGCTGCCCTAAAAAAAATGGTTTGATGTTTGGGTTTTTTGTTTAGTTTACAAAGAAACACACATAAACAAAATGACACTGAAAGGAGTTCATTGAGATGGAGACCAGGACAAATCCCTGAAGAATATTTAATGACTTAACAGGTTATGAATATAACTGGCCACACTTTAAGAAAACATTTTAAATAGAAAACACTTCTTCCTAGAACCAAATTAGTCATAGATAAAACAGATTTTCAAAATTATTTTAACATTATATTAATATAACAAAATGGAAGTTATTAGTGCTGCATGCCCAACATTTACAAATAGCAATGGCAGGATTTCTATAATTGAATTATCTCTACTTTTGAAATTAAAACTGTAAATATGCCCCTAGATATATAGAAAGGAAAAATCTGGGGGAGGAAGAGTTATAATTTAAAAAAAAGTTAGACCACAGGATATTAACCTAGAAAAACTGGAAGATGTTTTTGTGTGTTTAATGAGCTGAACTGACTCACTGAAGGATCAGGTGATTTTCTGACCCTGCAGACTGGAGGGTGTTCGAGCAGCAAGGCTGTCTTCTGGTAGCAATGAGCTTTTAGGTCTGTTCAGTTATCTGCAGGTGCTTCACCCCACGTTACTGCATGGAGTGAGAGAGTGAGGGAAGTGCCCTCACATGTGCTTTTCCTTCCTATACATCCCAGTCTGGAAAGCAGAGCTTTGACCCATCGAGTCCATTGACATGGGCATTTTTGGTATGTGACTAAGTGTTAGGAGCTGAGGTATTCTGTGCTTAAACAAAAGGTACGTAGTAGACCTATGGAGGATATTCGGAGAGGAGTTGTCAGTTATGTGACAAATGCTGTTAGTAGTTTACTCACTTCTGGTCTTCTGGTCACTGGCATAGTTTTAGCAAGCGGGCCTCTGACTGATGCTGTGTTATCAGGGCACAGGGTAGATCTATCTCTCCTCTACTGGGAGGGAGAGGTCCAGCTCCCCACCCCATCACACTGCCTGCCCGTATGTACCTGCGTGTCAGTCTCTGCTGGTTTGGACACTTGTTGGTCCCTGTCAGAGAAGGTTCAACTCACTAACCTGGCAGAAAAGGAATTAAAGTGGGTTAAAAAAAAAAAAGAGAGAGAGAAAGGTAGTTTTCTGTTGTCTTAGTGGTTGTGATCGACTGATCAAAACCTGACAAGCACAAGTGAGGAGGACCTGTCTGAAAGTGAGTCTGGGAAAGACAAGCAAGGGAGAAGGGAGAAGATCTTCCCCTGTGGAAGTAGGGCACCATCAGATGGGATCACCTGCACCTGAAACAACCCCCCGGAGGGTCTGTGAGATGGCTAAACTGATGTGGCAATTTGATGCTTTGGACAGAAATTGTCTCTCTGCTCCCTGCTTTTACTAGGTCCTGCTATGCATTTTTGTCCGTTCCGACCCTTGGAGGCTGCTTCAGCTTACTTCGGTAGCAGAAAGCTCTTCGGTTTATTTCTATATGCTGGAACACTTTCTGGCTGATATAGTGAATCAGATGGACTCAATGAGGCTTTGAGTGAGTGCTGTAGTCAGTAAAGGAAGGAGAGAGGCAGTCGACTGTCTCAAAGTACTTCATCACATAACCCAAAAGGCAGTGATTATGAAGCTGGCAGAGTGAGGTGGGAAACAGAAGGACAATCAGTAAATGAGATCAGTTTTATGATATAGGGGTGATTGTCATGGGTGTTATTTTGGGGCTACTTTTCACTTTATGTTATTTCCTAGTGATTACTTATAGTTCTCTGTTTTACATTTCCAGTCTCGTGTAGTAGGGAAGACGTTATGTCTCATTGTCTTTTGCACAGCTAAGGGTACATTACTTTTCAGCTACCTGATAATAATAATAATATAAAATCATGTAGAGATTTTGTGCCTTATTCATTCCTTGAGCATGATTTGACAACTTGTGAAGTGGGAGTCAAGTACTGGTGGGGCTGACAAATCCTAGCACAGCAGCACAGAACCAAAGAAAATTTGGAACCAACCTGTAACAACCCAAGAATGAGAGTTTGTGAAGTTAACTGGCATATCCAGATGCATTTCTATGGCATTTGTCTCTAAGATCAGACTCAATTTTCTATGCTGAATTTGCAGGAGGGTGTATGCTAAAGAGGTTCAGGGCTATTCCATCTTATTTTAGCAGCAGGAGGTGAGTTGAGATCCTGCTCACTCTGAACTCTCCTTGCACAGGAAGACAGTCTATCCCAAGTGAGATGGAGGGGATCTCCCTATATCCTTCTTCCAAAAAATTTTCGCTACTCTTCTGATGGTCCTAGAAATTGATGCATTTAGAAAAACTGGTATACAAGGGCTTAAGTAGTGGGGGAAAACAAATGTTAGGACTGGAATCTATTGTATTTAAATTTTAATTTTAAAATTTTAAATTTTATTTAGATTTCTTGTGAGAAATTAATATTTCTGTGGCACTCTTCCTCCTGCTTTGTTTCCAGATTTTTTGCACAATTAGCAAGGGAACTAATGAATAATTATTGTGAATATTCAGAGACATAACAGGTTTTTTTGGAAGCTCACATAGGAATTACATTTACACTGAAATAGAGACTTCACACCTTCTTTTCCCCTCACCCGTTATAAAGTAGAATTTCTTTAAGTAATACAGGAAATTAGAAGAAACCTTAAATGACTGGAAAAATCATAGGAGGACTCTGTGGGTTAGAATATTCCGCAATTAACAACCAAACCTGGAACAGGGTTAAGTGCTGGTGATGGGAATTCTGCCGGTGTAATTTTCACTAATAGCCATGTTCTTAATATAAACATAATCCAAAAGAAAAATCCACTTCCTTTCTGACACTGCCTTCTTGTATAAGCTTAGTTTGTGCTTATTTTCTTATGCACAGAGGGAAGGATGCTATGATGATTTTTATTGTATTTCCAATGTGAGTACAGACTAGGTTCAGTTCTGCTTCTTTTGTAGGATCTGGTGGGTATACAAGGAAATGTCTTAAAATATACCCAGGCCACTTACAGCCTTAAAGTCTACTGACATTTGATGGCTGTGTTGGTGCTTCAGGTAGGTGCACACCACTGCCCTACCTCCTAGATTGTCTGGTGTCAGGAATCAGAGTACAGCTTGACCCTTCTCCAAGAAAATACAGGGATTTGGAGTAGAGAACGTGGGCAGTGGGAGAATAGTTTGTTACCAGGTCTCAGTGCAATGCACAAATGAGAGACAGCTACAGTGCAGATTCAGAAACAGTATATCATGTATTCCTGGTGTCTTTATTTATGTTTCTGTGAGGGTATGCCATTACTGAAAAGACTGTCTTCTGATGTTAGTTTAAACTTCAGAGTGAAGTGGAAGCCGCAGTTCTGAGTTCCATCCAGGGTGATGAGAGCAGGAGAAAATGTGCTGCAACTGTAGAGATTTTTTGTTGTTGTTCACTCTCAGCTCTTAAAGGATCAGCTCAGAACCATGCCCTTGCACAAAGCAATGGCATCGACAGCAAGCTATTAACTCTCAGCACCCTGGGCACAAGGAAAGGAGAGAAAAATATAGAAAAGCATTTTCAACACACCAGGAGATAACAGGAAATCAGACTTGCTTTGTGCATACAGATTTTCACTGGAAATCCTCAGTGTTTCGGTTGACTTGTGTGTGTAGGGCATGCACAAACATGAAGCAGATCTCCTGATAAAAAGGCTGAGAATGGTATATATGTCATTTTTGTCATAAGTAATGGAAAGATAACACTTGAAAAAGCCATTTAACTGGGGTTTCACATTATGATTTCTCTGATGGCAAACCTAGTTTAAGAAGGTCCTAGTGCCTTCTGTTTGCAGCTGCTTTCCTCTCTTCTGCCCCTCATAAATCATTCTCTCCTTTGTCGTGTCAATGCAAGTCTTTATACAGTTTTTTCTCTGAAAAGTATGAGTCATATTATCTAGAGCTCATACCCTCTCCTATTTTTAATTCTGAATCCTTTTTTACTGATGTAGTTTACAGCAAACCTCCACAAGGAAGTGAATCTCATGATGAAGGGTTAGGTTGCTTGTTAACTGCTCAACCTAACTAAACGTTTTGCTAAACTAATGAACTTGTTGCTTTGTCTCTGCTTTTGCACTTGTGGAGAGAAAATAACTGGTTCTGGGAGCTAAACCAGCAAGAAAAATAACACTCTAAACAACCAGCCCAAAGCACATCCTTCTCTGTTGGTTTGGGATCCTTGGCTGGCTCATGATGGGGTCAATGTAGGCATGAGGGAAGAGATGGGGGCCAGTGGAAGGGCTGAGAGGAGACATAAATCCCCTTATGCTTGATCAGCTTAGCTGTGTGGTGAAACAGCTCCCGTAGAGAGCAGTCATGTGTGGTAGGTCAGTGAGAACTACCTTGAGATGGATAAGTCAAGGACTGAATGGGCAAAGTTTGCTGCTGGAAAACGGTACTGTGAACTACACCTTTGGTGTAAAACCTGAAAAAGGTAGTGCCATGGGAATCACATGCCATTCGTGTGTTTCTGTGTTGGGTTAAGGTGGTCCCTGGCTGCTTCCCTTATGTGCAGCAGCTGAAACTCCCTGATATGGATTCAGGAAAAAGTCTTCTCAATTAGATTTTTATTTATGTCCTTATTTTGAAGGGGTATTTTTTTTTTCCCCTTTCATCATGTCAAGAGCTGTACTAACAGCAATCAGTATTATATTGCTCCCTAAGAGCCTGATTTTGCTACTGTAAGTTACACAAATTATTTTAACTTGTTTAACAAGTCCCAGTGGGAGTATCTTCTTAGGAACTACATGGGCAGATAAGTAGCACATTCAGGGATTAAGTTCTAAACTTAATGGAAAACTACCCCTTTTTGGGCACTTTCCTTCTTGTAAGGTCATGGTGCACATTTTCCTGTCATGTATTAGTTAGTACAAATCTCCAATTGAATTTACTTTTCTACAGCAGTTCAATGGTAAATACTTTTGTGTTAAGAATACCTTGTCATACAAGTTGTTGTGACTGTTGCCAAGTTTCTTTTTTTTTTTTTTTGTTTTCCATAGCGTAAAGAAGAAAAAAGAAATAGTTTCTAAGAACATAGTTAATAATGTTCGTATGGTTGACTTTGATACCTGGTAAATAAGCTAGGGCCAATACTATTCTAAGCAGATGGAAGAGATAGAAACAGGAGTAATTATTTAGATGCTCATGAACTATAGATGTTTAAAGAAGTAGGGATAGTTGGGACCCAAGTAGTTTTACTTTCAGTGGTTTTACCCTGAAAGTCTTTGAGTTACTTGGATTAGCACCACAAACGTAATTGACTAGTCCTGTCATGTTACTGTCAAGAGTGTTTATGCTTAATTTCATAAAATAAAGATATTTGTTTGAGCTATTTTGGAATGCCCAGATCCTTGTTCTGAAGGTTACTGCATGAATTCAAGTGTCCTTGCCAGGAAAATAGAGAACTTAGTTATTGTGCCCATATATTCACTGTTTAAAAGTGTGATCAGTTTGTCTTCTTGCATATGTGATCAGCTGAGCTCTGTCTCCCAGGCCTTGCTAAAAATTCCAAACAAACAGCATTAATAATATACATATGCATTTGCAAACAGTATGTACATCAATTAGTTTTCTTTGTTTTTATTAGCATGTTGATGAGTGTGGAGTAGACAGTCCTTCATGTTCCCTTCCAGCCCCTCTTCCTATTATGCCAGCATTCACAAATAAATAGAGCTCTGTTCCCAGTGATCTGGCTGTGGTTAACTCTCTCTTTCCTATTAAGCAATGCCTGGTAAGTACTGTGGAAGGTATTTTTGCTAAAAATCCGTATAATTTTTGTAGCTATGTGTGGAGTTAAGGCATAACAAAGTCTAGTTCTGAAAGCAAGTTAGGCGTCCTTTTCATGTTCTCACATAGTCAGATCCATGTAATTTCAAAAATACCATAAAACTTTTCACTGTCTTTGCTAATCACCTCTCTCTTTCCTCAGAATGGTGCTTAAATGGAGAGAGTTTCCAATTCACCTATTCTTTCAGCATAGAAACAAATGTACAAGGTGACCTGTCTTCTATCCTGTAGATAATGTACTCTTAAAACAGGCATGATCTAAATTGGTCTCCTTGATTTTTACACGCAAAGGGACCTGACTTAATATACTGCATCACAAATTATATCCTCCAGCATTTGATTTTGTCGTACTCCAGAGCCCCCTTTTGTTTGGGACAATAACGTTGTCAAGGAAAGACAGCTTTACCATGAGAATTATTTCATGTCGAACATCAAACTGAATAGTTTAAATTTTCCAGTTTTGTAAATGGGTTCTTTTTACTTCCCAGCTATCCAGCTTTTCTGAACATCCCTTTTACTTTCTTTATATTTGTAAATCAAATGGGGATTTCAGTTTAAACCTCGTACACTGTAGTTTTTCTTCCCACTCTACCAAAGGTATTACTTTTATTTATTTTTAGGACACATAAAAACATTTTGTTAATCTCTTCAGAATCCTTTAAGACATAGCTAATCTAGGTAAACTGACATTTAATCAATTTCTTTATTTACATTCTGACCTTAACTGTAATGCTTGAAATCACTTTACAGAGAAAAACTAGAGTATATATTTAACTTTAAAGCAATAGAGGAGATATAAAGCCTCATCAAAGGGATAACAAAATGATTTAGTCCAATAAATAGTAAACGAGTCAAGAGATTTCAAGTATTGTGGAACTGAATGAGAACAGAGAAGAGAAAAGCATGAAAAACCTAAATATCTAGGAAGACCTCCTAAAAAGGGTTTACATCCTAGGTGAAGGAGAGCGCAAACATGTGTTGTAACGGGACTCAGTATGACTGTACTAGTGTTAAAAGCCTGAAAGCCTCATTACCTATTTTTTATGGGGATTGCTTTTCTTTGAGGAATTTTCAAGAATAGTGATTTCACAATGTCTTTATGCTCTCCTAGACATTATCTTTGCTGTAAAAATTGTGTGCATGGGAGGCTCACGTATCAGTGTTGATGTTATATTCCCATATTTTTTTTTTTCTAGGCAGAAATACAGCATTGTTTTTGTTGAACAACCAATTTCAAAGTTGGACCAATGCAGAGGTCTCTATTAGCTTTTGGTGGAGACTGTTTTTGCAGGGCTAGGATACTGATATTCCTAAACAGCTAGTAGAAAATGTCTTCCATAATGTCTCTGTGGGCCTTTTGAGGGCACTCTGCTTTCCACGAGTTGTCACATGGTACTCGAAAATAAAGCCTGAACAATAGAATGATGAAAGAACATAAGACCATAGTCATGCAGTACGCTGAAAGGTGATTTTTTTCTTCTTTACTGAGTCTTTTATAGATGGCCAGATTCAGATGTCTTTTTATTGATGTGTTAAAATAGACATTAAATTATATCTCTGTTAGATTCCTTTTTTGTCAATGTCTGACTCTTAAATACTCTTTACAGTACCCCTCTTTATTGCTGCTCTGTGGAGCAGATAGGTAGATTCTTTCTTACTGGGGTATTGTGTGGTAAATAGATAGCATCAGAAAGGTTTTCATAATAAACAAATAACTTAGATGAACAAATGGCCACAATCCCTGAAAAGATGCCCAGCAGAAACCGTCAGCATCTGAAATACAGCTAGAGGTAACTGTTGCTCCATGAATTATGGATACACATGTAGTAGTGGATAGGCATGTGTGTAATGCCTATTTATCCTCCAAGATGGACTGGCTGAAACCCTCTGCCTGCATTGTATGTCCGTCTGTTGTGCTGAGCGCCTGCAGGAACAGTAATGCTCTGCTGCTTCTGCCGGCAGGAGCAGTCACCAGTGAGCGTCTGCAGCCGCTCTGCAGTGTTAGCAGCCTACAGACATAGCTTTAGTTGGACAATTTCAGGCAGATACTGTGAGGCAACTGGGGAGAAGGTTTTATTTGGTCAAGTAACTAATCATTTTGTGGACCTCAGCTCCTATGGTTCAGGAAAGATTTGTTAACCAAATGACTGTAATAACCTTATGAGGCATCAGAGATTTGATAGCCTTAACCATACTTGTACTTGTAACATTCGGAAAACAAGTGTCCATTTGAAATTTATCATGCTGCACATTATCAAGCAATAGAAATCCTCAGCTGCCTGTGGCGTTCTCATAGCTGCAAAATCTACAGATGGTTGACTTCTGAAATTATTTCTGAATAGGTTCACATGCTTCGGGTAACAATGTAGTTTCACTGAAGTTTAAAACCCCCTTACAGGGCAATGTCAACTAAAATACTAGCAGGCTGCCAAGCCCTGGCCTTTATGCGCTAGATGGATTATTGCTCCTAGATCTGTAAAAGCTAGTATTAAAATATGAGATCTATCAATTTACTGTATAACTTACTTCTTTATTAGTGATTTTTATTGGTCCCATGGGAAAGCAAAATCTCTGAAGTGAGCTCTGCAGGCCTTACTGGAGAGCCATCACTGCTCCTCATCCTGTAGTCGTGCCGTCTCAGTGTGAGAGCACTCCGAATGTCTGTTAGCTGCTTCCCAGGACGAATCAGTATGATTTTTGAGGCTGAACTGCATCATTCATATTGAATTACCTGGGAAATTTCAAAGACTTTGGGTAGTCAATCACTTAGCCTTTTGGGACTAGTGAATTGAAAGACTGTCAAGACCACACATGCTGTTTCCTTATGTTTTTGGTTGCTTGGCTATTATAGGGAGTTTACCCTTGGGCCAGTAGGACAGATTTGCCCAGACAGCATTCTGTCACTAGCAAAAAAGCCCACTGTATCCCCATGAGCATTAGAAATAATTGATGAAGGAGCTTGACTTTCATCACGTGCTCAGTGTGTAAACTGGCTCTACTTTTGTTTTGCAGCTTTACAATATATTCTCCAAACCAGACTGGGTTCTCCTTGGGCATAAGATGGAGTGTGATGTAAAAAAGCAATAGGTTAGTTTTTTTTAAAATGATCATGTAAATATGAATAAACCAAAAAAACCCCAGGATTTGCAATCTGTGAAACCCCATGTAATTTATAGCAAAGATCTTAAGCACATAAACATTTTTCTAACTGCATGCGATACACAGATTCTAATAACATATTATTGTAGATTTCAAGATAGGTGGGTTTTGCTTTCATTTGTCAAATCATTCTGTAATTTACAGGGACTGACCTCAAGTACGCTGTGGGCACTTTTGTTGTTTTTATGGGTTATGATTAACCGATTGTGATTTTTTAAATGATCTGTCAGGGTACTCTTAGCCATCAGATGATTGCTGTTTGTTGTTGGTTATGCAAATGAAAATATTCAACTGATGACCCTTTTCTCCTTTCAGGTACAAGAGACAATCGGGGATATAAATTGTGCTGTTATTAAGGGTAGGAAACCCTGACAGTACCCTCTTCAATTGTCGTTGTTGCCTGTCAGCAATTTACATCTGGCACTGTATGCCGACAGATGTAGTGATTCATTAGTGAAATAATTTGGAGAGAAAGAATTCAGGAAATTTGCAACTATCATCTGAAGATAAATTTAAGCTATATTTTTCTTTTTTTATGGAATTTGGAAGACAAATTTTTTAGTGATCACATCGTGCTTTTCCATTTTTTGACCTGACTGTATAAAAGTTGAAGTGATGTAATTTCTGGAAGGATTTTATGATATTATTTAAAAGAAATGTAGTGGTTATTATTTATAGGAAATAACAAGGGTTAGAAGAATATACACTTCTGTAAGTACCTCCGAGGGAGATATTTAATTTCTTGCTTGTTTGTCACTGTGAAAAATGTCAGGGGGAAAATTGCGTTGATATGTAGATGAGGAGCTACAATCTAACCCTGTATGAAAGCTTAGGTAGAGGTAAAATGAGTGTGTTGGTAATAAGGGCACAACAATTTTTGCTCCCTAGGTTGGACATTCTGAAACTAATGCAGGTCTCAGCTGGTTCAGGGAACACTCTCATTGACTGAACAGCAGGGAACCAAGCTTGTAGTTTTGCATATAATTCTGCTGCTGCATTCAACATGTCTTCTTATTAATTGGAAGAAAAAATATGGCTTGTTCTCTAGGAGAAGAACCACTTGTTTTTTAACAATGTCTGCTTTCTCTGAACACAACAATGAATACAGCTCCATCTTCAAAAGTGATTTGATGTGTTTGAGAAGATCATATCGTTTCCTTCACCTTTTTAAACATTTTTTTGATACTGAGTATGAAAATTTGCTTTTGAATTAGGTAGATGAGGATTAGTAAGCAACATTTATGATTTTGGTACCTTTTCAAGAACTTTAAAAGTCCCTGGGAATACAAAAACCATGACAGATTGCCTGAAAGTTTGCAGTAAACACTGGTTTGAAAAGCTTGTAACAATCTCCATCTGTTCACCGCACACTTGAAAAGGCTCACAGAGCCTATGCAGTAATACAAAGATACCTGTGACGGCAGATCTTTTCTTGGGAGGATTGTTTAATTTCACTGGTGCTGTTTGGGGACAAGAAACTTCCTAAACACTTATTAACAGGCTTTTTGTTTTGTTTTCAGTGAAGACAATTATTCAAGCGGTTTTCATTCCAGGGTCTTTTTTGTACTCATATGTATTGTAACTTGTCTCTTCTCAAAAGTTCAGAAACAAGTAAATGAGGAATCCTCAAGCATTAAGTGTATCAGTTTTTTGAACTTGTTTCTGGTAGAAGTGATTCGCATAAGGCTGTGATCTGTAAATACATGCATACTGGACTTCAGTCACAGTGCTGTGTACAGGGCAGTGCTTGCAAACTTCAGTCCTGCATCAGGAAATTATGTGCTAAATTGAAATAATAGTTATAATAATAATAATTCTGCACTTTTCTGCACAAATCAAAAGGATTTTCAAATAATTGACTGTAGTGTACTCTATAGATACGAGCATGTCTATTGATCTGATTAGTTATTGTTAACCTTGACAGTATCTGCCTTGTAAAATTTTTTCAGCTCTGGTGTTTAGTAGTAAGTTTTTAGAAGGCTAAACCTTACAAAGTTTGTTTTGTGACATGTCTATTTAATTCATTGGATAAATGACAAAAAATGAGAATGAGATCATGTTTCTTTGTAAAGTTGCTTTACTTCATAATTCATTTCTTAAAGTTTTCTGTGGAATATATTCATATATAGATTCTCATAAATGAAACTGCTTAGGAATCATGTAAGATCAATTACAATTCTTTATATAATGACAGAAATGTTAGACACTCTAGAAATTACCTCTATGTTAGCATTATATTTTCATAATTTTTTCTTGTTAAAGCATTCAGATAGCATATATTGTAACAACACAATTGGTAGCTTTTTGATATCTTGTTCTTCTGATGGTCGAATGACTTTCTGTTTGGCATAAATAAAAATACACCTTTTTTCTATTACCCTACACATGAAGCCCTGCAATAAAAACGCCTGGCTTTCAGCTGGGAGAAACTTCAATTAGTGTTGAATGCAACAGGCTATTCAGTTTACAAACGGTAAACTGCTGACTGTGTCAGCAGCAGTTTGATTTTAGTTTGACAGTAGCTATAATCTATCATTTCTTAGAAAGCAAAGTCCAACAAAAAAAATTCTGCAAAATCTACAGTAGGAAAATTATCATTCTCCTTGACAGTACATGCACCCACCTAAAAGCTGAGGGGTTTGTATGTAGGGGGATTACGAGATTAGGCACAGATTGCATTGAGTGAGTGTTGATGGATTTGTTCACTTTATCATGTGTTACAGGATATATCTATCATCTCCTGATGATTAAGTCCTGCCATGGGTATTGGGACCTGCTTGACTCAGAAACTGTGGATTCTTGAAGACTACATTCAACAGTCCTAAAGATGTTGGTTAGCTGCTGGCATAGCTTCTGTGTTACCTACTCAGTTGTTTAGATGGCTTCTGCTATCACTTCAGGCATCTAGATGTGTGTCTGAATGTGAGCAAATCATAGTGGGTTCTCTATATGGTGCATGGAGAGAAGTTGATCAAACGAACCACTCTGAGGAGGGATCTTAGATGACTGTTTCAGAATGAGATAGATTTCCTTTGTTACCAAGTGAGGTATCTGTTGATTCACTGTCTTTAGAAAGAGCCTGAGGTGAATGGGTGGGATTTAGCTTTCTAATGAATCTCACCTGTAGTTACTCTGTTTGGATAGACAGTTGCAGTAATGTATTAAACAAAAAGTTTTGCCATTACAGGAAAATTAATTTGTAAATATTTAGCTATGCAGCATTCAAACACATGGAAACACCTGTTTTAGTGTTCCTTTGCATATGCCATTGGTACGTTTTAATGAACAATGATTGAATAATGGTTTTCTGATGTAGGTGCTCATGGTTAATTTTAAGAATTATTCTGTCTCGCATAGCTTCTACCTCATCACATTTTAAAAATATTATTTTTCAGAGGAGAAATGCTGTTTGTTCATTCAAGCAATAGGTAGCTGCTTCTTGGAGAGGTGGTTGAGAGACTAAAAGAGAATAATGCTGAAGCGTGTATAATTCCAGCAAAGCCACAAAATCTGCTGTTTCAAAATATTTTGCTCACCTTGCCACTTCTTCTCTTTGAGCCTTCATCTGCATTTAAGTGATGTTTCCTTAAGCTTCTGCAAAGCTTCTGCAAAGCGGTTTTGTGGTAACTGTTTGAAAGAAAGGGGAAAGTTTTCCTTACCCGTAGAGTGAATCGGGCTGTTGCTGGCTCAAAAATTTACATCAAGGTTTCATTCTGAATGGTAACAGTAAGATAATCATCTCATGGTTTTGGCCTTTTGTAATTAAGAAAGATAAAAAGACATTGCTGTGGCAGTTCAAGAAATTTCTTTGAGATGGCTTAGGCAAACATGTTCCTTAAATGAGATAAGCATAACTAATCCTAATTTTGTATCAGAAAGGATTAGTTGACTTTTTGAGGTCCTGTTTAGTCCTATGAGTCTATGACAACTCAGTTTCTATTGGCATTAATTTAGGCTTTTTTATTAATTAATTAATTAATTAATTTAAAAATTAATTTTAAAAACTTTTTATATTTGAGGAAAATTGCCATAAAAACAAGATGGGAAAAGAACAGGGGAAAAAAGTCCTAAAGAAAATGAACACATTGTAAGTCTCTTTGGAGGATTCTATCTGTATACGTTAATCCTGACCCAAGGTTTAAACAGCCATAACCCAATGTTTTCATCATAGCTACTTGAGTTCCTCACAGATGCTTGAAATTACTTGAATCTTTATTATATACAACTCCAGAAATTTTAACTGTGGTATTTTGACTCCTTAAATATCTCTGAGCTGGCCCAATAGCCTATGGGATTAGGTGGCATTCATTAAACCTTTGGCAGGTAAAGATGTATCATGGGCACAGACAGATGGTCTATGTGTGGTCTCCAGGTGGAAGTCAGGCTTGCCCTGTTTCTGTTTTCCTCTCTAATAACCTTGCCTGAAGCAGCTGTAAAACTAAATACACTGGAATTTAGCAGACCAATGGGCTTAGATGTATTAAAAGGAAGTGGAGTCTCCACTCTCTTGGGCACTGAGGAATGTAATGGGATTTAAAAAAATGGTATAAGTACACAAACATCAGAAGCAAGGAAGGAAAGTGGAAATGTATTGTTCTGCTGAAATAAAAAGTTAGATGTATAATATGGACAGAGTATATTTAAACATAACATTTCTTAGAAGTGTTTCTTCTTTAATTGGGATTCACGACTCCCTTTCAAAAACCAGAACACTTGTAATGGAACCTGCATGTTAACTAAGGTCTGAAGTAATTAAAAGTAGATGTAATAAACACTGCCTAAAAATGAATTCTTAATATGTGGAGTTCCTTAGATGTGGAAAAATCTGGAGTCAGAATCCATTCATGTACAGGAACTATACCACAAATGCAGAATGGGAAACTTTAGTCCCTCGCTGCATGCTACATCTTCACCTTTGTGGCACAACAGCACACAATGTAAGACAAATATTTGTCAGTAAGAATGAAAGATTGCAGAAGTCAATGAAGTATTTTAGCGTAACTTTGATTTTTTTTTTCTTAGTGAGAAAGGAAAAACTATTCCAGACAAGTAGTTCCTGGAAGATATTTGATATTGCTGCAACACCAGCCAGATACACTAATGCAATGCCCTGTAACAGCTCGTGGTTTTTTTTTTTTTTTTTCTACAGATGATTGCATAGAATGGTTTATTTAAACTTGAAACCTGAAGAGACTTCTGGCTCCATAGACATTATCAGTATTTTTGTGCCCTACATGCACCATGTAATCAGAGATTGCTAAAATTGTTAAGCACCTAATTCATCCCTTGGGGTAGAGTGATTAATTTGCCTTCTGAAATGTGCTAGCCTGGAATCTTAAAATACACATTCACCCCTTTATGTATTCTTACTGGCCATATGTATTGAATTCTTGCTTTGCATAAAATTAAGTTCCTCTGATTTCATTGTTTTGAAGGACTAAAACTTTATTCTTAGCTCTTTTTTCACCCAACATTACATCTGTAATTCTTTTTCTTTGCCCATCGCTCCTGATAAATTAAAAAAAAAAAGAGAAGGAAGACAAAACATATCAATTTGGTGTCTTCTTTAGTGAAATAATGTTTTTTTGCCTATGTTGAGACTGCTGTAAGCAATTGTTATGATTATTAGAAATATCGAATTGCTCTATAAAAATATAAAACTTGAGGCCTTTGTTAATCCATATTTCAATTACAAGTATATTCTACCTCTCATATTTTAAAGACATTAAACATCTTGCCAACAGTGTATTGGACCCATATTTTCATCTGTAAAACATGATATTTTACTTTTTATTACAGGAGATGCTTATTTTGGATCTGAGGGGTTTTTTTATTCTATAAGCTCTGCCCCCCAAATTGGTTAATTCTTTACCTAAGAGATTCTCTTTCCATGAATAAAATTGTAGTTTTAATTCTTTAAATTTGTATAGACATTTATATATTATTTAAGATCCCAATAAGAGTTGACTCAGTCTAATAAATGCAACTGCATTTTCCTTTCTTTCCCTTGGTCCAGAAAAAGTTATGGAAATGTTCCATTGCTATCAAATAACTTCTTAAGCTACTTAAGTTAACTGTTCTTTTTTTTCCCCAGTAGATTTTTATTATTTTTTAACCTCTGAACTGGTGAAGATGGAAAAAATGAAAATAGTATGGTGTAAAATTTAAATGAAGTTCAGACTAAGAAATCTGTTCTCAAGAGCAGTTGATCCAAAATAGTAATTACTTATACCATACATGCGTTGAAAAGCAAGCAGAAGGACACCCTCCCCCACCGAGACTTCTAATTACTCTTATAGAAATTCAGACAGTTCCCATAAATCTGAATGTCATAACATTACAATAGAGGTAGCAGACAGGAGTTTGATATGTATTTCTTTGCTGGTATGGCTAGGACAAAATTTCCAAATAGGCAGTAATGCTTCCTACCACAGTAGTGTCCCCGTGAAAAATAAGAATTGATCATGATCTAACACAACCATGTCACTCAGAAAAGAGAGTGAACAGCTGTTGTGTTCAGTGAGTTTATTACAAAAGCACTTCTTATTTCCACCTGGGTTTGACAGGGAGAATAAAGCAGGTGAAACAAATGAAATAATAGTTGATTTTAGGCTTAACCTTATCTACTGCTGAAAAAATCCTCAAAGAGAAAGTTTCTAGTTACAATCAAAAGCCACTTTAGCACTAGCAGTGTGCGTGCTGTTCAGTTTATGTCAGACCATTTTAGCAGAACAGTGTTGCAGCTTTCAAGTCCTTGCAGTATGTTCAAGTTTCTATTTCTCTCAGGTGTGATTAATTCTTTCTTTGGGAGTCTATGCCCAAACATTTATCTTTAGTATAGCTGATCTACTTGTAGCCCCTGAGTCCTTCCCAGTCCATGCAGCCAGCAACTGGCAAACTGCTTAATAACTTGCATTTTTGGTCAATATGTCTGTGAAGAATAACCAGAATTTTTTATTTCACGTTAATGAGTAGAAAGAATTGTAGACCTCTTGACATTCAAGTAGCCACACCACTTCACCTCCAACCTCTCTAGCTGGCTACTGAATGAGGATATGAATGATAATGTGATTTTTGGCATGATTTCCAATTTGCTAAACTTTCATTTTCTAATCTGCTAGTATACTGAATTGTAGTAAAAGGTATATATCATGTGTATGTATCGCAGTATATACACTACACATAGGTGTTGTATAACTACCATAGTTAAAAGACTAAGTTCATCCAGCCATTTGGGGTGAGATTTGGAAAGGAATTTGAAGAATTCAGAGAGCACATGGCTTTGCCCATATATTTACTGTTGGAACAAGGAAGTCCATACCTCTTTGGACTATTTCAAAACACAGAGTTAATAAGGATGTTCATATTGATGCCAGTAACTCAGAGGTTTGCGTTAGCATGAACATGTGAGTTCATGTAAAATATAGTTAGCTATGATGAATGCAGTGAGGATGTCTAATTACTGTTATATATAACATTGGTTATGCTGTGTTTTTTGTAATACAACTCAGTCCAGAAGATCATGTGCAATTTTAATGTTAATTTTTAATTTTAAAAACTTTTTATATTTGAGGAAAATTGCCATAAAAACAAGATGGGAAAAGAACAGGGGAAAAAAGTCCTAAAGAAAATGAACACATTGTAAGTCTCTTTGGAGGATTCTATCTGTATACGTTAATCCTGACCCAAGATACTCGTATGCCACTTTTGAACAGCAACTTCCAGTAGTTCCATGGGTTTTTTTCTGATATTTAAGAACAGTGCATTGGACATACCAGTCTCATTTTGGACCTTGGACAAGCCTTCTCAGGAGACAAAACCTTCGGTGTGAGAGCTAAAACAAGGGCAAAAGTAACCAAATCACTCTGTAACAACATTTGCCTCACTGCTTTTGAGAACTAGCAGATGGTTTCGACTTTATCTCCCACTGGAGAGAAGCTGATCGAATTCACTCCTTGGTTAATGGCTGCTATTTGTACAAATGAAGATAAAGGAACTAAGCTAAAGACTAGCTATTCCTGCCTAGCCAAGTAGCAGAAAAGGTTCTGCATGTGTGACCAATGGTCTCATTTTTTCATACCTTTGATGACTGGCAGCAGGTGATGCCTTCTCAAAATGTGCAAGTAGGAGAGGACAGTGGTTTCCTACCTCACTGATTACAATCAGCCTCAGTCATATGTATGTCTGATGAAAAGAAATATTTAACAACAGATTCACCAAGCCTTCTTGGTCCCTAGTTCTAATACAGGCACCTAAGAGACTGCTGAAATAAATCATTCAAACAGAAATTAGGCTCTGACACAGACTTATGCTTGTGAATCTTACTAGAGAAACCAAATTTACTGAGGTTATGGTGTGCATCAGTATTAGATGAACTAGTCAGGTGCCAGCGGGAATACACAAGAAAGCTGCCCATCGTGGGCTGCACTCTCTTACTCAAAATACAGAGAGACAAGGTTTCAAAATTTTTCGGTGATCTGTCACTGGAGTATTTGTACCAGGAAATAGTTGCTACAGGATTCTTCTCCTCTTGTGGTTGCCAACAGTCTATTCATAGCATGCAGACTTAGTTGTCAGACCTACATATAGTCTAACTAAGGAGAAGATTTTTGTTTGAGGCTGACTGAAGACACTTTGGTGGCTTAAAAGTGCAGAATTATCACTGGAAACACTTCGCTGGAGATCACATCTTGCCTGGGACGCAGAGATCCCAGCTTCTGTCCTGCCTGACAAGCGAGGCAGGTGGCCAGTGCAGGGCTGGGATTTAAGGAGCCTTCCTGGCTGCTGGACAGCCTTCACAGCTGATGACTGTGGAATTAGGCCTCAATCCTCTTTTTGCTGTTGAGAATTTTACAACTTTTTATTTTCCTTTTGAGTTGGAACAGAATGTCAGAGTGCCTGTGTGAAACTGGACTCGACCTGTAGCTGAGGAGGCCACCCAGAATATGTGGGGACCTCAGTTCTTCTTGCAGACAGTATTTCCACCAGCATGACAAGAAGAGGACTATCTTCAGAAAGATCCTAGACTTCCTTGCTCTGGTACTTACCATAACATATCTCTCCTGGTACAGTAGAGACAAGACACAAGGTCACAATGGCGTTATGATTCAGGTAGAATAGCACAGAATTGACATGCAGAGAAACACTGTAATTTATATCACTCATCACACAGAAGCACACGATATATTGGTAGAATGGACAAAGAGAGAAAAGACAGTTTTAATTATGTTTTATAAATGTGTATGTATGTGCTCCCACGCATAAAAGCAATTAGTTCTCCTAAGTAAACCCAGTTCACGTAGACAACAGTATGGCCAAGTGAAATAAGAACATATTTTTACTTGTTATTTGTAAAGTACTCTCACTGTGTGAAGCACTGCGTGGCACAGCACCGTTCATCTGAATACCTTCAAGACCTGTACAAAATCTGGGTAACGGAAATGCCTAAAATCATGATGTCATTGTTCATGGGTGGAAACAGGAGTATGAACCACAGTTAAACACTGGCAAGGTTACGCAGTTAGACTTGCCAGAGGTCTGGGCTTGGTCTAAATGTTTTGGAATTTAGATCAGATGTCCATAAAAGAGTGCAGGCTGGACTGGTGAAGATTCTGGTTGCCCAGGACTGCAGGACACACACAGTCCATATGTGGTACAGACTACATATCAAGAGGAACCAAGATTAATGGTTGTCTGCATCCAGATAGGTCAGCAAGTCTATGCACAGTACATCTATGGTCAAACGTGGAGTCTTTATTTTGCTGCAATTATGTCTCAGAGACTCTGTTCCAGGTGTGTCTGTGTACGCGGCCATTAGCTCTGCCTTTGCTTTGAGGAAAAGAGAATGTTAGCCAAGCTACGGGGTTGTGCTCACACAGCTGTGAGACTGATGGGCAGGACTTACCTCTCATATCTTCAGTCTCCAGGAGCACAGTCCAGAGAAATTTGTGCCTCTTCTCTACACTTGGTAGTCTTAATGAGGAAGTGTTTTTGTGTCCTTCGTAAGTGAAAGTGATGTTACCTTTTCTCTTTAATTGCTGGTGCCCTAGCACCCCATTATGTAAATGAGTTCTTACCAGCATATATGCATTAACTAGGAAATAGAAATTATGTAGGAAGACATCAGGAATATGCAAAAAAATGGTGAATGGTGTATCTGATGGAGAACTCTGTTAAAATATATTTTTACAGAGAGGGAGTTGTCAGTTGGGTGGGTATTTAGTCTTTTGCCCTCAAGCAGAAGCGAATGTGAGACATACAATATT